>JASVEL010000041.1:0-123295 GCA_032618575.1 Nicotiana noctiflora | reverse complement strand
GGAAAGCGGTAGAATGTAACAGAAATCTCCGGCATGAATCCAAGTTCGTAAGAAGAGAAGAAGCATCAGAAGGAACGCCAAGTCAGACAGGATGGCAAGGAGCGCGACAAGATCAAGTTAAAAAGGATAGATGAGAACTTGTAGTATTGTAACTTAGTCTAGCTTCTTGTTTTTGTTGCTTAGTGCGGTGTAACAAGGAAATCAGCTAAGCAGTGGTAACAGCAGTAACAACGGCAACAGCAGTAACAGCGAGATCGCAACAGGCATGGTAGTCCCAGCTAACCGGAACTTCCCGAACTACATTGACCTGATTCCCTTTTAGCCAGGGATATGTAGGAGACCTTTGAAGCAAGGTTCGGTCAAAACTTTTCCAAAATGCTTCATACGGAGTGTTCGAATGGGCAAAAATCGCTTATATCCGCTCATTTATCTTTGCACGAAAACTCTGCGTGTTTACGCGCAAAGAGGGGCAGCTGTGAGCACGTGATTTTTGCCTTACTTGAGAAGTACTCCCAGAAAATTCAAAAATAAAAATAGTTTCGTGTTGGGTATGATTTTTGTGATTTTGTGTTATTTTATCTTTTGTGTGCACGTTTATTTATTTAAATTAAAAATACAAAAAAATATATATGCTAAGTTTTGCATTTTTAGTGTTTGATATCGAAGTCGTGTGATTTACATTTTTTAGGTGATATGTAATTGTGTACGTTAATTGTAGTAAAAAATAGCGGTGTTATAGGTTAGTATATATACATATGTGTGTATATATATATATATATATATATGTATATATATACATATATATATATATATATATACACATATACATACAATACATCATAAAGAGCAGGATTGGGCCGTGTCTTAGTCTAAACAAACAGGCCCAAATGAATCACCTCAATACCCAACCCAAATACCCGTCCAGCCTGTGTAACGCTCGATCTGGACCGTTGGATTTTATAATCCAACGGCCCAGATTAATCCTTTAATTCCAATACATTCAGCCTATGACTCAACCAAACGACACCGTTTGGTTTAAGTGAAGAGATCCTGATCGTTGATCAAGTTTGATCCAACGATCAGGATTTAACTACTCAAAACATATATAAACTCATTTCCATACCCCGCCCCCCCCCCCCAAGCCAGACCCCCCCTCTCCCTTCATCTCCCTCAGAAGCTCTCAAAGCCCGGTGTAACGCCGCCCTCCTCCGCCGTACTCCGCCTGCCGGAAATCGCCTCACGGCGGTTCCGGTAGGCCAATCAAACCCAAACCAATGCCAAAATCTTCCCTTCGCCTCACTCATTACGAATCCAGCCTCCCTTTACCTCGAATCACTCCAGAACTCCTCGAATCTGCATTTGAAGATTCGAGTCAACTCGAACTTACGCCAAACCACCCCGAATTCACACCGGTGACTCCTCGCACCACCCTCACACCCAAACCACCCTTGGTTTGGTTCGAATCTAACCCGAACTACCCAAACCCCAAAAATCTCGGCCATGAACCCTAATTTAGATTTATGCCTAATTGAGGTCTAATAGACCTTAATTGGGATGTTTTCACTATTGAAAACACCTCAATTAAGGTCCATTGGCCTCAATAACAAAAGGTCCAAGCCCGAGTTGAATCCAAGAGCAAATCCGAGTTGTCTTCTCTTTGAGTCTCTAAGGTAAAATCTTCCTGTTCCTTATTCTAATCACTTATATTACTATCTGTTTGTTTGTTAAATTAAAATTCGTTGGTTCGTCGAATTCTTCTTAATGGTTCTGTTCTCCTCCTTCAAGGCCTTTTATTTGGCCCGCATATGTTGTTGTTGTGATTCCCTGGATTGTATTCGCTTTAGAATGAACATTCGACTCGAGTTAACAATCGTCGAATGATTGAATCCCCTATTTGCTGAATCTGTCCGAATGTGTCAAATTATTGTTCCTATGTGATTGATTGTTCTTAATTGTGTGTTGTAATCAATTAGGCGAACATCGCCGATTAGTCATATGGGTCTGTTGGTTGGAACATTGGATAATAATTAACACTGATACGAGCCACTGTTTGGTTTAACAGATTCCTCTTTTGAATTGTATATGATATTGGGATATAGCTGTTAGTAATTTGGCATCTTAGGATTTAAAAAATACCTTACCCATGAAATGAACTAGTGGAGCCTGCTGTACAGCAGGGCACCACCAGTTCCTGCAGTCTTTGATTTAAAATAACAAAACCCCATATTTAGACATAGTTTAGTGGGTTGGACAGAAGCAGGATGGGCAAGGGGGTGTTCTGCAGAATCTGGGTGTCCTAGGTGTTGTTTGTGGTTATAAATAGATAGGTATTGACACCTAAAAGGGGGGATTTTGGACAGACACTTGAGAGGATACTTGGAGAGCAAAATACAGACAGTGAGATTGAAAGACCTGGAGAGCAAAAACAGTCATAGCTTAGAGAGAAAAACCTGAGGGAAAATAGATAGCAAGCCACATTTCGATACACATATATAAAGATACAGAGAAAGGCTACTGTTTCATTGGTTCTTAGTCCCTGTTTCGATTGTTTTGCTTCAGTGGTTGAGTATTTGGCCATTGTTGTTGTAGTGCTGGTTCTTCTGTTGTCGAGTGTTGCTGCCTGGGGTTGTTGTGTGGTTGCTGTTGGTCCCTTAGTTGTGGTGGTCTTTGCTGTTAGTTCTTAGCTCTCATGCTACTGTTGTTGGTTCGCTTCACTGGTGGGGTTTTGTTGCTGTGATTGCCTCTTGGCTTTTGTTTTGTTCTATCTCCTGGTTGTTGCCTGGTGCTGTTTGCTGTGGTGTGTCGATTGGTTGTTAATCCTGCTGTTGGGATTGTTGTTGGCCACTGGTTGCTGTTATTCTTTTGGTTGTTGCTGTTGCTGTGTATATAGTGGCAGTAACTGCCACTGGTTGCTGTTGGTCTGTTGTTTACTGTGTTTCACCGGCTTAACTGATCTCCATTCTCTTGCTTTGACGATTTCCAGGTATTTCACTACTGCCTGAAGTTGTAGACATGAATGGAAGCAATGAAACTTAGCTTATTGATTATCTTGTCCTTTTAACCCATGTCCAAACTTAGTTAAGTACATGTGTACTCATTAAGGAGAGCCCGAACATGTAATAAGCTGTATGTGTTGTAACTGTGTTAACTTCATATGTCCCTAGCCTGTTATAGTAGAAATGGTCTATTGGAAACACATTATGCAATAGATAGATGAATCAGTGAAATACATATTGTTATAGGTGTCAATTTGTTCAAGTTAAAAGTGTATAATAACTAACACCCAATGTAGAAGTAAATAGAGGCATAATGATGGTAGTTTGATCGAAAGTTATGAATTAGTAAGTACCACGCTCAATGTTCAAGTAGTTAATTGTAACAATAAGCGTGTAAATCCTGTTTTGTCTATAGTTTGTTCAAAAAGGGGAATCAGGACGATTGATGTATCACTCCGTTGCTATTAGATTATCAGTACACTTTAGCTCGTGTACGTCTACTATGATCTAGATCCTTTACACGAAAACTGGTTATCAATTAGATTAGATTAAAATCGGAAACATGTTCAATATTCTTTTCTTAAATAAAACAAAAGTTTTCTGTCGACTAAATTAGCTTAGCTAATTTGAATAAAAATCGAAGTTTAAGTAGTTTAAGAGCATAGTAAAGAGGAAATCTTCTTCTAGCGTTCAATTTTGAGTCGGGGCTCTATTGAATGGCCCAAATAAAAGAAAGTATCAAACTAGTAGGTAATGATAAACGATTAACATTTTCTTTGCTAGAGATAAATCAAGTAGAGAATATAGTTCATCTTAGGATCGGCCCTAATAATAATGAGATGAGCCTCGCCAAACGCAAATATACAATCGCGGGGCCCTCTAATCAGTTGTTATGAAAACTTAGCCTTGGAAAGACCGTTTAGTTAATTTCACGGTCTTTTCCGAAGTTAATAAAGACGGTAGACTCTTTAGGCATGACTTGAAATAAAATTACTTTCCTGAATACGGGTGTGCATTTATGTGACCCGAATCTTACTCTCGGCGAAGCTGAAATACATTAGAGTCGCAGGCGTACTGGTTACGGTGCGGCTCGAAATGTGTTTTCGTAACGTCACAATTCTTCTAAAAATAAGAGCGGAACATTGAAAGCACATAGTTAAAATATATAAAAGAATCAGATAGAAACAAAAATTGCAATTGAGCGACCGTGCTAAAACCACGGAATCCGGGAGTGCCTAACACCTTCTCCCGGGTTAACAGAATTCCTTATCCAGATTTCTAGTTTCGCAGACTGTATTACAGAGTCATAAATTTCCTCGGTTCGGGATTAAACCGGTGACTTGGAACACCATTATTTTTCCAAGTGGCGACTCTGAATTAAATAAACTAATCCCGTCTCGATTGTCCTTTAATTGGAAAAACTCCTTTGCGTCCTTGCGGGTGCGTAAAAAGGAGGTGTGACATAGAGGAGAACTCCAACACGCTTGCAATTACCACATTTCATTACTTCCTCCAGTTCACATTTGACCATCCTTGGTTCGATTGACTTTCCCCTACCAGGAATAAAATACTGAATTCCTTTGATTACACACTCAGTAAACCTCCCTTCAACTCTTTCACTTCCCTGACACATGGGAAAACACCCTACCATCACAACAACACTACGGCATAATCGCTCATAATCATTATGGCAACCTATGCCTAGCCTCAAGGCTCTTAGAAGTTCTGTTATAAAGTTAAAACAATATAAATTCCCTCCGAATGCGACTATAATAGTCCAATCATTTATACTAGAAAGATCATCCCGCACCACATTTGTAGTGCCATTACAATCCTTCAATTTTTGATTTATAACAGGCGCTCGCGTAAGGTTGAGTAGGAAGAAATCAAAGGCATAAGCCTCAAATGAATCGAACCACACGATAAGGAAATCAAGAAGGGAAGTACTTCTAACAGTCCTGCAGCCTCCCAAAGATAAGTACAGACGTCTCCATACCGATCCGCGAGACTCTACTAGACTTGTTCATAACTCATGAGACCGACGGGAACCTAGTGCTCTGATACTATATTTTTCCGACCCAAATCCACTACAGGTCGTAAAGGCGCCGGACACTATTGTAAGCAAGCCAACTAAATTATCAATTAACTCTTCTTTTAATACTTTTGAAAATCTAAGGTTTTTCCTTCCATTTTTCATAAATAAAAGTTCACTACTTGAATTTAAATTTAAATAATAATAATTTGTACAAATCCGTTGAAAACCATCCCAAAAATCCGGTGTCACAAGTGCATAAGTGGCTATTGATAAGTAAAATAAAATACAATAAACGTTCGTCCGGAGTATAATGGACAGAAAGGAAATACAATTTACTAGAAAGGGACTTTTAAAGCTGCGGCCGCCTTGCATACTACAACTCACCTAGTCCCTGAATCGTCCGTGTTGCTATGGCCAATAAGCCGCTAAAGTAACATATACATGTGCAACAAAAATGCACAGAAGTGTAGCATGAGTACGTAATCAACGTGTACTCAGTGAGTATCCCGCCTAATCCCAAAGGGGTAGGGACGAGATGGTCAACATTTGACACTTTCTAATGGTCCACTAATGCTTCATCCTTAATATATAGTAATCAGTGGATTTATTTTATAAACATGATTTTCTTAATCTAGAGAGAAGTGACAAGTGAACACGTAATTCTTTCATAGGAAAATTTCCAGAGTTTTCTTTAAATATGATCCAATTATCTTTAAGCCACAAAAAGGCAATAATAACTCAATTAAGTTTAGGCTGCAACGCAATCATGTGCAAATCATACGAGGCGACGGCCCAATCCAACAAAAATACATGTGCACTTACCGAGGGTCGACGACGCACCTATGGATGCATCTATTAATCTGCCGAGGTATTTGGCCCATTCCAAAATAAACACACACAGACAGACAATCAGCCAGGAAGTCAACATGGGGCAAATATCCAAGAAAGGTCAATTCTTTTTAAAATTTTGAGAAAACGAAGCTTAATTCTTTTTTAGAAATCCAGTTAATTATTTAATGTGATTTAAGTAATTCAAGCCATCAATGGGTTCACAATTAATCCAAATATAACATACTTTTGGGTCCTAGACTACCCGGACAATAGCATAATAGTAGCTACGCACGGACTCTCGTCACCTCGTGCATACGTAGCCTCCACAAGTAGGAGCACATAACCAGTTTAACTCACCTATGGGGTAAATTACCCCTCACAAGATTAGAAAAGAGACTCACATCGCTCCGAAGACTCATAACCGACATTCTACATTCTTCCGAAGGCTTGAACCAACGCATAATGCACCAAAACTAGCCAATTAATGACAAACTAATGAGAACATGCTCAAATACTTGTTAACAATTCAAATTATACAAATTTCCAACCCCGCTTAGTGAAATGACCAAAATGCCTTCAGGCCCACGTGTCCGGATTCCAAAAGAATTCGAAGATAAAGGTTACCCATGATCTTAAGAACTCAAATACATAATTTTCTCTTAATTCCACACTCAAAATCGTGGATAAAATGCAAGATTTATAATTTTCTAGGTTTTCAACCAAAACCTTAATATTTACTCCAATTTCCATGTTTAAATCCATATATATTTGATATATTCAACTCAAAAGTGGTGGAGATAACTTACCATAAAATTGGTGACGAAATTCCTTTAGCTCTCCAAAAATCGCCCCCAAGCCATGAAAAATGGGTGAAATGAATCAAAATCCCGATTTTAAACAAGTCTCTATCTTCAATCATTTTCGCTTCTGCATATTACCGCTTAAGCGGTTCCACTTCTAAGAATATCTTGCCGCTTCTGCGGCTCCCATCCACGTCCAGGCCTTTCGCTTCTGCAGTTCTCCACATCACAGGTGCGGTCCGCTTCTGTGAAAACCCAACCACATCTGCGGATCCTTGGAGCTTCAACCAAAACCGCTTTTGCGGTCTTCCCTTCACACCCGCGATACTACTTCTGCTGTCCACATTTCCGCAGAAGCGAAAATACCAGAAGCAGCAGCTTCAGCACTCCTTCAAACTCCGGATTCGATCCGTTAGCCACGAAATCCACCCGAGGCCCCCGGGACCCCAACCAATCATACCAACCAGTCCCAAAATACATTACGGACCTGCTCGAGGCCTCAAATCACATCAAGCAATGCTAAAATCATAAATCGACCTCCAATCCAAGCTTTAAGAACTTTGAACTTTCCAACTTCTATTTCTGATGGTTAAACCTATCAAATGACGTCCCATTGACTTCAAATTGTGTACACAAGTCACATTTGACATTACGAACCTATTTCATCTTCCGAAATCGGATTCCGACCCCGATATCAAAAAGTCAACCTCCGGTCAAACTTCCCAAAAACCTTCAAATTTCTATCTTTAGCCAAATAGCTTCAAAATGACCTACGGATCTCCGAATTCATTTTCGATCGCGCTCCCAACTCCAGAATCACCATACGGAGCTATTCCCAGATTCAGAATCCCAAACGGGCATCGATAATACTGAAATGCACTTTGAACCAAACTTATGAAATTTCTTCCAAACTGCTAACTTCCACAATAGGTGCCAAAATGCTCCCGGGTTATCCAAAATCCAATCAGGGCATACGCCCAAGTCCGAAATCATCATACGAATCTGCTGGAACCTTCAAATCCCAATTTCGAGGTAGTTTACTCATAATCCCAATCCTAGGTCATTCTTTCAACTTTAAACTTCTGAAATGAGAATTCTCTTCCCAAATCAACTACGGACTTCTCGAAATTCAATTCCGACCATGCATACAAGCCGTAATACTTGAAATGAAGCTGTTCATGGCCTCCGACTGTTGAACAGAGCGCTAGTTCTCAAAACGACCGATCGGGTCATTATAGCCTATTTAGCTATTCCTCTATTTTATTAGATTTAAAACAAATAAGATATAATTAATTAAACTGAAATTATCTTGGTACAGTAGGGTTAACAAGGTGCAGTTGTCATTTAATTAACAAATATCAAGCAAAACTCACATGAATATGAATCCGATTGTAGTAGATATGACGAAGGTGAAAGTGAAAAACTCATTAGCTTATAACATTGTGAAACATTCATTTGAAAAAAGGAAGTACATCAATAACATATGTTGAAACAACATACTAAATAGCCTTAGATGATACTATCAGTATCAAATGTATCTTTCCTGAAACATTATTGAAAATCAGATCTAAACAAATCTGAAATAGATCACATTTGGAAAAGTGATTCAATAATTAAAGCTACATGACTCTATATACTTAGGTTCTTAGGGTTCTTGAAATGACGAGGTTTATAATGCTTCACCACAACATGTACTGATCCAATATAAAATTTGGCATCGTTACGACCTCTTTTCAAAACCAAAGCACAACTTGAGGTGTTTTTGAACACAACTTTTCCAAATTTGGGATTCCTTCCTTGTTCCCTGAATGTGAAAACATCCTCCACACAATTCTTAGATTTCCTACACAAATAACCAAAAAAAAAAGAAAAAAAGTCCAATTACTTATTTGGAGGGAAATGGGAAAATCTGAAGAAATTAAAGAAACCATCCAATTTTTTACTTATAAGGAATTTTGTGTTATTTTTCTTGAATTTATTAAACTCGTATCTATTTTTGATTATATTATCTTAATTTGTTTTTAGTTATTATTCTAAACTAAGAAGTATCATGCCTTTGTTCTTTTGTAACATACCTATTGAAGAAATTGATGATTTGTCTCCTGGTGATTGGATAACCACGAGAGAATGTCATGAACAATGAACGATGTGCCTCAGATGAACTCCATTCTTTGGCATAAGGGTTTAACTTAGAGTTCAATGCCAAATTCAGCTTCTCTTCTTCAGTCATATTATTCTTTGTTTTTTCCTCCAATTTAACATCAAAACCATCACAACAAAATGTATCATAGATTAATGATATCTCTTTGTTTACTTTCTCTTTGTTCGAAATGATTTCTTTAAGAGAAAAAGGAGTCAAAAGTTGAGAAGTGAGTGGACAAAAATATTGAGAAATAGATGATGAGTTTGATGCTAGAAAAATTAAAGCTATTTCAGCTTCAGCACAAAGGCTTTTGAAATAATTATTATCACAAGAAGAAATCTTATGGTAAAATTTGTTAAAGTTATGAGACTCCAAAAACATCCAAAAAGACATGACTTTTTTAGATGGTTGAATTTCTAACCCTACCCTCACCAACCTATGGAAAATATCTTTTTCAGTTTCACTAACAAATGCAAATGTCAGTTTTCCCATGATGTTAAACAAGATAGAAGAAAGGATTAAGGAAGAGGAGGAAGTGATCAGAAATATATATATATTCAAAACAAAGGTCAATAAACCTATTTATAGTTGTGCTCTAGGAGTCAAAGTGAGGCAAATACTGAATTTTCAAGATTTTTATAATAAGTGAATCTTGTATTCTTGTAATGTTTAGGGAAAGTGATTTATTTTAATGTTTTGAGACAAGGAATGCAATATAATTATTCATAATTCAGTTTCTTAGATTTCAGTTATTAGGGAATCTTGTATTCTTATAATTTTCATGGAAAATAATTTATTAATGTTTCTGAGGCTATTGTATTTAGACAACTGATTAATATACTTATTCCTAAAATTTAATATTTTCTTGTATATTTTGATTGGGACCTATTAGTGACATTATATTGTCAAATTAGGCTTTTTCCATTAAAAAATAGGCTTTTAATTTCAGAATATAAGAATGTTTCGTGTTCCTTCAAGAATTGCACACTGTTATTTAGCATTTAGTTATTTCTTTTTAAGCAGAATTGTACATTTGAGATAACGAGAAACAAAATGATATTTTATATTATGTAAATTTATGCAAAATAGATTTTGGATGACTTGATTAGGAAAGAACATAAAAAAAGTAATCTCAAATATCAAGTGTTTACAAAACATAAATAATGATAATTATTAGCAGTATCAAAAAATTCGAATTGGAGCTTATTACCATAATTTTGACTAATTAATTGTTTTTAAATCACTAATTAGTAACTACGTAAATGAGTTACTTTGACCAAATCACAATAAAATGTACAATTTGCTGGAAGTGATTTATCTTCAACTTCTTCCCAGAAGTGAATAGTTTCGAGTTGTTAACCACTTATATACAAACCTATTTTTTTCCTCTTATTTTAGAAGAAAATATCTCTATACAATATTTCAAACATTTAATTAAGCAGAATATGATCTTGCCTAATTATAGGCCTTAATTAGGTTATTATATCTCATAGATAATTGAAATGAAAGTTTATTCGTGAAATATGTTCATGTCCCGTGATTAATATTTTAGTTGTAATAAAGTCACATGGAGTACTAGTTATTTCAAGATTGATTATGCGGTGAATAATTAGAAATTATATCAATAATAACACATAAAATATTATGTAAGAAACTACATATTTTAAGAACATTTTTATCTTCAAAAATCTTATAAATATAACTCGAATATATTTATTCCCATGGCATATTTTATCGATCTCTCACAAAATAACACTACTAAATTTCTTCCTTCTCACTAAAATATACTCATCCTACTATCAAGTGTCTAGCTATGCAACAGTCAAAGACCTCTAATCTAATCCCTCCAAAATCACCCGATATTGATTCCATGCAATCCGATCCATAGTTAATCCTACTCCAACCACCCCTAGTTTCAAAGATAAACTAGTAGATGGCATGCTAGATGGTCAGATTAACATGATCATCGATTCAAATGTCCAACCTCATACAAATAGCTCCAATGACATGGGAAATTCCATCTCTCATTCGAATGGTGATCACCTAATTTATTTATTTTCAGAAGACCTTCAAAGAATTTACTCTACCTGGAGATTCTCAACAATTATAAAACATCAAGGAATGAGGATCCAAAACCAATTGCTCAAGAGGAAGATTCAAGATCTGTGAAAATTAAAAGAAAACTTCCCACTGATTGATCTAGGGTCCGACTATTATAATACAAAATTTAGCAATGAGGATAGGATGCTCAAAGTTCTCCACAATGGCTCTTGGTTTATTTTTGGTCATTTTCTTTCTGTCCAAAAATGGGTCCCTAGTTTTATTGCTTCAAAAGTGAAGCTAACACAAATTGCTATTTGGATACGCTTACCACAATTACCAACGGAATTTTATGACGGACTAATACTCAACAAAGTTGGCAACAAAATTGGTAAATTACTAAAGATTGATGCATGCACATCTTCTACTCTTAGGGGTCGTTATGCTAGACTTTGCATTGAAGTCCCATTAGAGGTCCCGGTTACACCCTTAATTTTCATTGGCCAACACAAGCAAAAAATTCATTATGAAGAGGTTAACTTTTGTGGTAGATTAGGGCATTCATGCCCTCATGCAACTACACAAAACAAAGGAGCAAGATAGCCAATCCAGAAGGAGATCACCCCAACAGCCAATCCAAGCTTATGGATACTTCTCAAGCCAGCATGCAAACTGGATCTCACCTGCCCAAGGAGGATGCCTAACAAACAGTAGCATTCCCCAAAAAGAAAAGATCCAACAACAAGCCAAAGGTGCCACACCACACATCTAGTAAGACTAATTACCGATCACATCCACCCTAGGTAAATCTAAATCATCTCGATACAATATTAATATAGATGGTAAAAGTACCGTTAATACTAGTACCGCTAATACTACTCCTAAAGATTTAGGGAAACTTAATCATACCAGAACTCACATTGTCACAAAACAAACTTTCCACCCAACCTTATCAAATAAATAAAATATCCTACAAAATAACGACACTTCTTTCATGGCTATTGATGTGGCAGTCACTCACCAATGGACATCCATTTGGCAACCCCTAAACAAAGCCAATTAAATAACATGCAAACTAATGATTTCACTATTATTAGAAATGATAACCTAAGTGAGCTCAATACAAAACGTATCTCTCACTCAAATAACAATCAACATGTTAATAGTAATCAATCCCTCACTAATGAGGAGTTAACATTGTGCATGGATAGTAATCTCTCTCTTCTGACTACTTACCACGCGGACAAAAATAGCCAAATCAACTCCCAAATGGCCAATGAATCCAACCATGCTACTCAAACTAAATCCAAACCAAATCTTTTTAATATCACTCCACCAAGCAACTTCAAAGATTTCCTATAGACACAATCATTGATAGCCATCCTACTCCGGCTAATCAAAACCAACGCTAGACTATACTACTAACGGGCTTAATAGAAACTCCATATCTTCACTTGACAATGCCAAGAATCCCCATTTCTCAGAGAATAAAGTATCGTCTAGTGCAAATCTTGAGATACCAACGAGCTCTAAACATGTCAAATCCACCACTCCCACAAAACTCATCAATAGGCAATCAAATATTCTTCATCCAACCACCACTACCACAAGATCATCAACCCGTTTCATGGGTGGAAAAGCCCTCATGGGCCATGCCATAACATTCAACATGGTACTGAATGGCCAGGAAACGATCATTGTGCTCCAAAACTCCCACTTTCTAGCTCAACTAGTATCAGAAGTCATGCACATGGCGATGAACAACTATCTCAACCATGTGTGGATGAACAACATCCTCCACCCTCTAGCCCCACAAATGAACTTAAGCCAAGACCAAGCAATGAGAAACCAATTGAGTCTTCCCCATTATTTCAATCCAATCCTGTCTCAACAAGTCCCACTTAATCTTCCTTTCTTTCCACCAGAGGAGGTCACCAATATGAATCCAATCTTCATTCCTTTTTCAGCCCCAACCGATAATGTAGCACCACAAACCAACTCCAACATGCAAGAACCACCTCATGCACACCCACAAAATCACCCTGCTCCACTTCAGATTCCATAAATAATTCCTCAGGCACAGGCCCCTCCCAATGCACAGAACCAGAAAACATCCAAACAGAGGAGGAAGAAGAAGTAAACATGTTGTGGTCAGGTCGAGTCCTAGAGTTTTTAAGAATTAACAAAGTAAAAGTGTATCTATTCAGGGACCAATGAGAGAAGAGGTATGTTCTCAGTTGTCCACTAGCGCTCTACAAATTCTCAATGGATGTAAAGCCTCTTTAAGACCCAACATTGGGAAACCATACAATGATCTTAGTCCCATCATTCAGGAGAAATCCAATGCTTCAAGCCTAGAGGGAGAATGGGCAAACAAACAACCATGCAACAATGTGTAGGCCTACCAATATTATTATATGGAATATTCGTGGAGGCAACAATGACAATTTCAGGATGAACTTTCGTGAAATGTTTGATACCCATAGACCATGCATGGTTACACTGTTAGATCTAAGAATGGAAAGCCACATGTCCCTTCTAAGTGATTTTGAATTTTCTCAAATGATCGAAGTTCCAATTGAAGGCCAATATGCTGGCATAGTGCTCCTATGTGATGCTAGTGTTGTCAAGGTTCATGACTTTATTAGAAATAATTAAGAGATACATGCCACCATTGAGGTACTTCCTTCTAAAACTACTTTGCTTTTTTCCTCCATTTACGCTAGTACTAAGCTAGATAAATGACTTGAAATGTGGAATAACATAGAAAATATTAATAATAGTTTTAAAAGGGCCATGGTTACTTGGGGAAGATTTTAATGACATCATCACTTCATATGAAAAATTTGGTGGTAACCCCATAAATCGTAGACGTAGTAACTCGATTTGGAATAGTATTAATCGTTGTAACCTTTTAGATCAAGGCTACAAGGGATGTAAGTATACATGGTCTAATCATAAAAAAAAATCAAAGAGTTTAATCATGAAACGTCTAAATAGAATCTTTGTTAACAAATAATAGATTTCCTTATACCCAAAAAGTTGTAGTAATCCATCTTCCAAAAACTTATTCGGATCACAATCCTTTACTTATTAATCTAATCCCTAGGAATGCAACCCATAGTGATAAACCATTCCGATTGGAAATAATTTGGTGTAGGCATCTAGATTTTATCAATGTAATCAAGCACTGTTGGTCTGGAAAAGACTTTGTTGATGACCGAAATTATTTTAGAGATTAGGTTATAAAATGAAAAAAATACTACGTTTGGGGATATTTTTAAAAGGAAGAAAAAATTAGCTAGATTAAATGGAATCCAATTTCTCCCCATTATAAAAACAATGACTTCTTACAAAATCTTGAATTCAACCTCCAACTAGAATATAACAATATTCTTCGTATGGAGCATGATTTATGGAAGCTAGGATCTAGAATTAATTATCTTAATGAAGGTGATGCCAACACCAAATACTATCACATTATGACATCCAATCGTAAATATCGTAACGCTAGTATGTACTTCACCAAAGAAAATGGGGAATGGATCTCTGAACCCAAGCAAATATTTGATCACACCATTTCTTTCTTTATGGAATCTTTTAAGACTGCTAAAATTGCTTCTCCAAAAATAATCCAATCATTGTTCCTCGAGTGCCAACAAGGTAGATCTAAGCTGCATGGACAATCCCATTACTAACATGGAAATCATTAAGGCAATTTTTTCCTTTAAGCCATTCAAAGCACCAGGCTCGGATGACATCCACCCTTTTTTTTACCAAAATTATTGACATATAATAGGAAATTCTTTCACTTCCTATGGTCACAAGGTTTTCAACACTCAATCTTTACCTAGTGGCATCAATGATACATTTATGCCTCAAAAACTTTAGACCTATTGGGTTGTGCAACACTACTTATAAAATCATCACTATTATAATTGTTAATAGAATAAAGCCTTTCCTGCCCCTCCTTATTAGCCCTATGCAATCCAGTTTCATTAAAACAGAAGAATTAGTAATAATGCCATCATAATTCAAGAGATTATGAATAACCTTAGTCGATAAAAAAAAGTCAACTTTGATATGATTATTAAATTGGATTTACAAAAAGCATTTGATAGGCTAGAATGGTCTTTTATTCACAAGACCCTACAATACTTCAATTTTTCTTCAAAATTATCTAGGCTCATTATGCACCGCAAAATAACTAGCTCAATGGGAATTCTAGTGAATGGGCAAGAACCTAGTCACCTACTTCTTCCAACCTAGTAGGAGTATTCGTCAAGGAGACTCTCTCTCTCCCCTTATATATTCATTTTATGTATTGAACTCCTATCTAGATTAATCAATTACCAAGTCAATCTTAGAAATTGGGATCCTATTCACATTAGCCATAGGGGACCTTCCGTGTCCCATATTCTGTTTGCGGATGACATAACCCTAATGGGGAAAACAAATGAAAATACAAGTCATTGCATCAAATATTGCATGGACTTCTTATGTTTGGAATCTGGTCTTGCCATTAACAAGTCTAAATTAAGTATTGTCACTCCAAAAAAATGTCCAAAAGACCACTCAAACTTTCTAACAGCTCTTTTTTGAAATAAAGTCTACTATTGAATTTGAAAAATACCTTGGTTTTTCAATTCTTAACCATTCTCCGAAAGCCATATATTTTCAATTTATCTTAGAAAAATTACAATCCAAAAATCCCACTAAAAATGCCCTTTCTTAATATGGCTGGACGAGCCACTCTAGCATCTAGCAATTTAGGAGCAATTCCATCTCATTCAATGCAATACACACTTCTTCCCCCTAAACGCTAAAAACAATTGACAAAATTCAAAGAGATTTTATCTGGGCTCCTCTAATGTTGCTAAAAAACTCCATCTAATTAATTGAGAAATTGTTACTAGGAAAAAGATTGAAGGAGGGCTGGCTATTCGTCAGGCAAAAGAGAAACTTTTGGTCCTTCTTCTAGCCTAGCCTAGAGACTCTTAAAAAAACCTTGCATCCCTTTGTTACTAGGAAAAATAATTGTAGAGAGTAAAAAACAATACGTCTCTTACAAAGTTAAGCTTTTTAACTTTCGATGAGTATAATAATATTTTGAGCTAACATTTATAGCTCTTATATTTTATCTTCTTCTTCTATTTTTTTAGCTTAAATATTCAAGTTGTTATGATTTCTAAGTGTACAACAATAACAATAACAACAATAATATACCGAGTATAATCTTACATAGTGGGGTCTGGGAGGATAGTGTGTATGCACATCTTACCCCTACCTTGTGCATGTAGAGAAGTTGTTTCCAATAGACCCTCGGCTTATGCAACCA
The DNA here is from genome assembly GCA_032618575.1 of Nicotiana noctiflora. Classification (NCBI taxonomy): domain Eukaryota; kingdom Viridiplantae; phylum Streptophyta; class Magnoliopsida; order Solanales; family Solanaceae; genus Nicotiana; species Nicotiana noctiflora. Next base: position 107,112 of record JASVEL010000041.1, on the reverse strand, counting down.
TAAGTACCACAATAATAACAAGAAAACAAGATAGGACAACACTGAAAAACTATGTAAAAGCAGCATACATAAAAAAACAGTAACATGATCGAAATACAAAAAACAAAAAAGACTAGTATTCAAATAAGCCTACTACCAACCAAATACGAGAGTACGTACTAACAATTTCGTTATGAATAATCTAGATTGCCTAACCTATTATGCTAATCTACGACCTCTACACCTTTCTATTACGGGTCCTAATCTAAGTGTAATCTTTTTTATTTTATTTTTGTAAACATAATAATTATTCAAAAACCATCCATATTCAAAATAATATACATTTTCTCAATTAGGAAAAGGGCCAAAATTATACTTTTACAATCGAAAATTAGTCATGTTTATACCCGTTTCTACTTTCGGTCTAAAATTATCCCTACAATTAATAAAGTATGCAAAAGTGTCCTTGCCGTTAACAAAGTATGAAAAATCGTCCCTAACTCTAACAGATTTTCTACGTGGCAGTTGGACCCCTCATTTAATGTGTCAACTAAGCAAATACCAATCCGAATTGAAGAGATCCATGCTCATTTGTTTGACCCATGCCTATTCTTTTGACCCATGCCCATTTCTTGGACCCTTCCCTTCCCGTTTACCTTCTTCTTGTGAAGAGTTGAAAAAAAATATGAATAACAACCACTACTTCTCCAGTCCACCACCCTCTTTCACCAATTTATGACATAAAATAGATTATATAGAATCATATGTGGGAAAGTTCACTTGTTGCAGAGTAAATATATCTTGTTTTATCAGTGTAATTTTTTTAAAATTAATCCGACGACTGTAGTTTTTAGGTGATTTCATTTTATTTTAAATAGAAGAATATTGCGTTTCTCAATCACACACGGAGATACAGTTGTCGGCGTCTTCTGCCATGAAAACCACCACACTGCTCCACCACTCTCTTCTTCATGCCGTGAAGTTTCTGATGAGAAAACTGACCGCCAAAGATTTTTGAATAACGGAATTATTTGGCATTATTCGGCACGAGATACAAATAGAAACAATATACAAATATACGGGAAATTAAAAATGAAAAAATAAGGAGAACAAGAAATTTACAGCGGAAGTTTTTGGTGGGTTATGCAAAAATTTATTTACAGAGAAAGAATGAGGCTGATGACTTTTTGGGGTGGGTTATTATAAAGTGGGGCGAGTTATTAAAATGGTGAACGAGTAAAAAAACCCTAATTGGTACATTATTTTGGGGGTCATGGTTGCCACGTAAAAAATTTATTAGATTTAGGTACAAATTTATATTTTAGTAATGGTAGAGATAATTTTGTATAATTTATTAATGGTAGGAATAATTTTAGTAGTAAAGTTGAACATATATTAATGTGGCTAATTTGAATAATAGGGGTATAATTTTGGCTTGCGAGGAACACCCGCTACAAATGAAAGAGTACACCCGCTACAAGCTTTGGTTTCATATCCAAGTCCAACCCGGGGGTACTATGAGATTACGTGACCGATCGTATTCAGAAATCAGACGGCTTTTCTTTGCACCCTTTGTAATATTGGTTTTTGACAAGCAGTTTTCTTGATGTAAGAGAGGTGGACACTAGTCTACACCACCCAAGCAACTCTAGAAATCCTTTGTCCGGGTACCTTTTTCTGTAGCTTCCTTACTTCAATTTTGGGTTTCTTTTTGTTACCGGTGGACAAAAGTTTAAATCCTTATCTGTCTTTTTATTGTTTTATAGTGGAAAAGTCTGATTCATGTTTGAGTTAAATATTACTGCTGTTAATTTTGAACTGGGGTTTGCTTGTTTTTGTGTCCTTTCTTGTTTTTTGTGGGGTTTTCCCCTTCTTTCCAGCTGCAAAATCGCTTGATTTTCTTATTACTTTATTGTTTCTATGTATTTTTAATTTTGAAGGTGGAAGATTTGATGCTATAGATCTTGCCTGGTAACATGTTCTTAAGTTTTTCTTTTAAAGTCTACATTTAAGTAGAATTACAAATTGTTTGCCCTCGGACCCTTGTTTTAGTGAGGTAAAAAATTGTGGAGTAGCTGTGGAGGTGAAAGTTGATATATGATGGTAAAATTCCCCTTTCAGGTTATCTCTTTTCTTGTTAATTTAGGGAAAGAAAGAAAAATTGAAGCTTTAACGATTTTAATTTGTCATTTACTAAGTAAAACACTCAATTAATGCAGCTGGATTAGGACTGTATAAATGTATATAGATTTCGATGGCTTCAATGCAAGATATGGTGGAGCAGGCCCTGCTGATCACAAATGTTGTTGAATGACATGCTTTGACTTAACTAACTTGGCGGGCTGACGTCAGGATGGATTTTATAATATTTCGCCTGCAGTCCTACTTCCATTAGGATTGAAACATCAATTTAGGTTTGAGTCCGAGCCAGTATGCATCATTTTCCACCTGCTCTGGGCTGAAATTGATTTGCATGGCATATACTTTAGTTTAGTGTGGTCTTTGATCTCTGATAGGGGCTATGGATACAGTATCGAGGCTTTTCTTTGTTTAGATAATTTCAGGATGATCTAATTTCTAGTGATATTCATCACCAAAGAAAGAAGATGATTTGAGTTCTGGTGATTTTAAGGGCACACCAATTGGTTGCTGATTTGCTTTATTCTATTTATCTTTTCTGCCGTCTTTATCTGTCTATCTACCGATCTAATGTCTTAACTTATCCATGAAAATAAATATACCATTTTTGTAACTATTGTGCTTAAATTCCTTGCATTTTCTTACTTTCATTTTCAGTAAGGTGGATGTACCAACTAGAGATAGAGTTTCTCCATCTTGTTCATTAACTTGGTGCAATTAATATTCCTCCACCAAATGATACTTTTAATCAGTTCTCATAAGTTGCATATTTACTGTACGCGTTGCATGTAAAATTTCCCACTTTTTTTGTTTTGGTGTGTAGCAGACTGACGCTGTCTGAGTTTATTTGTTCTGTGTCTGAAGCAGGCATAAAGTTGAATCATTATGTTTGGACGGGCCCCAAGGAGGAGTGACAACTCCAAGTACTATGAGGTTCTTGGTGTATCAAAAAGTGCCAGTCAAGATGAACTTAAGAAGGCATATAGGAAAGCTGCTATAAGAAATCATCCTGACAAGGGTGGTGACCCTGAGAAAGTAAGTTTCATATCCTACATATGCAAGTAGAATCCTCTGCTTATTGCTGTTACAGATATTTCACGTCAATACCAATGGAACCTTTTGATTCTAATGCTCTGCATGTTTTTTTTTTTGGGGTTGATATTTGATAATGGTGGTGTACGAACCAGCTTGCGCACACTCTGCATGCTTTTTAAGGCTGTTTCCCCTCAAGCCGTCAATAAAATCGAGCTAGTATTGCATCATGAGAGTACACTGACACATAGGTCTTTACTTCCGCCCTTTTGAGTATGATGCGTCATGAATGTATGAAAGTGCCAATATGTGATCGAAGAAGCGCCAAGTGGAAGGGAGCATTTCTGGTCTTTTGCATCTTGTCTTATACTTATGTCCATTTTCTATCTTCTCAATTCAAGGAGTTGGCTCAGGCATATGAAGTTCTAAGTGATCCAGAGAAGAGAGAAACTTATGATCAGTATGGTGAAGATGCCCTTAAAGAAGGAATGGGAAGCAATGGTGGCGGTGTTCACGATCACTTTGACATATTTGAATCATTCTTTGGTGGTGGGTCCTTCGGGGGTAAGAAATCTCTCTCTCTCTGATGGTAGATAGAAAGAGCCACCTGCTTGGGAGTTGACTCCCTTTTATATATTTTATATTCTGTTGGCTGGCATATTTATTTGGCCTTGGTTGTTTCAGGCGGCGGCAGCCGCTTCAGAGCTAGTAGACAGAAATAAGGTGAAGATGTAGTGCATACCCTTAGGGTTTCTCTGGAAGACTTGTATAATGGAACCACAAAGAAGCTCTCTCTTTCCCGGAATAGATTGTGTTCCAAGTGTAACGGGTATTTTCTCTCTCTGATTATTCTGAACTTATCTTTTGCCGATGGTCATATATTGCTTAGATGACCCAGAATTCAACGTAGTATTGAGCTGAATGATGAGATTTCTCTTTTGAATTCGAATTGTTCTCATTAAGGCTGAGAATCTATGCTGAGTTTCTTTCACTTGGCCTGTGTGTGATTATTTGAAGGAACTGGGTGACCAAGATTCCAAAAAATGTGTGTGCGTGTAGTTATAACGACATTTGTTTAAACCAGAATTGATGGAGGAGTGGGAGCATTTATACTTCTTTCTGTCGGATGAATTTTCAATGAAATGATAATCTTCCTTTCCTTTTTCTTATCTTACTGTTTTTGAAGCTATATTAGGTCAAAAGAACGCACAGAACTATTTAGGTTATTTTTTGTGCCTAGTAAACTAGGATTTTATAGATACGTTCTTTGAAGTGAATTCTGTAAAAGACAAGAGGGGTTACTCTGATTGTAAGCAAACTCCACTTTAAACTAAGAGGTTGTGAGCTCGAGTCTCCCCAAGAGCAAGGTGGGAAGTTCTTGGAGGGAAGGATGCCGGGGGTCTATTTGGAAACAACCTCTCTATTCCAGGGTAAGGGTAAGGTCTGCGTACACACTACCCTCCCCAGACTCCACTAAGTGGGATTATATACTGGGTTGTTGTTGTTTGTTTGCCCAGACCCCACTTTGTGGGAACATACTGGGTAGTTGTTGTTGTTGTTGTTTGTTTGTTTGTTTTTAAGTGTTACAGAGAAATACAAATGCAAGATTTGATCAGGCTGCAATTATGATTTGTATATGAGTGCAACTAAGACACTAGTTAACTACACTTGCACACATATCTAACAACTGAGCATAGATGCTTTATTATTTTTTCCACTTCAGCCACTTGTTTCAATCCACAAACTTGACACTATTTCTAACTTTCTGCTTTTTTGCTCTTTGGAGCTTAATAGTAGCTTTCGTTTAAAAATTCCTTCTAATTTGTTCCACTTGTTGCCTATTTCCTTTGATTTGTTTTCCATTTTGGTCCTTTCGAAGAATATGACCTCCTTCCTGGAATGACAAAGTCGACATTAAAATTTTGAATTAGTCTGTAATAATTACTTTATATGATTTGAACTCTGATGTGACATATTTATGCCCCTTTACATCTTCCAACCATTATGGTAACAGATATCTAGGAACACAGAAAATAACTACTCATTAAAACCATCTTCTCCTGAACTCAGTGGAAGTCAACAAAGCTCTAAAGAGATTGCATTGAGGAAGTAATGAATGAATTCTCATGATAAAATAGAATCTCCTTATTCCTTTGTTTAGCCAAGTTCTAATTCAAAGACTTCACAACTGGATTTAGATCTCTAGTATTAGAACATATTTTTCCTAAAGCACTTTGAATTAATTAGGATATATTTGATCTTCATTGATCAAGTAGCTTGAATTTGTTGGATAGATTTGTCCGGTAACTGTATTGATGGGAGGTGGCAGGTGTGGACACCCTTACTAAACTGTTGTACTTCATCTTAAACACTTTTTAAAAGCAGTGCAACAGCAGGTATCTTGTGGATTAGTCGAGGTGCGCTCAATTTTATTTGGGTACTAGTGAATTTGACCGTGCTTCGCGCGATAGTAAAAGACCTTAATAGATTTAATATTAATTTTTAAATAGTATTGGAGTAATACAAATATTTTATAATTTAAACAATTGAAATACTATTTTCAATTCAAATAAATTAGATTAACACTTAATTTGTTTTTTTTTTCTCAATTTTTGATTTTTGTATAATAGTATAGGTGAAGCTAATTTTTTCTTAAGAAACATATATGTGAATAAATGAATTTCAATTAACATTGATCTCTATGTGGGTAAAGTGTAAATTTTACTATTTGCATAATTTTCTCCATGTTTAAAATCAAGAAGCAAAAATAAGAAAGATGAATTAAAGGGAGGGAAAATGTCACAAATCTACGAAAATCAAATGACTTTCTTTCCTCATTATTTCTATTTTAACGTTTTTCCTCTTGTATTTTCAGTCTTTTCCAACTTTCATACTTTTTTACCCATTTATTTTCATAAAAAAAGTCCATGCTCTACTTCATTTTTCTTATCATTTTCGTCACTCCTATAACGTATTATGTCTTTTTACCCTCAATATCATCAAAGTATTTCAAATCTAAGTTAATCCGACACTTCAGTTTAGGTGCCGCACCCGTGTCGACATGACACTAGTATGGGTGTGGGTATGGGATCCGTACCGGATATGGTCAAAACACTTTTGGGTACTTTGACCACAACGGACGGAAAAATTCGATTCAAGATACAATTTGATTCCCGAAATCAGAACCAAAACTAGGATAAAATTTGAAGAAAATAACATACCTTATCTACGATATCAATCTATTACTTATTTACAACTTGAGAATAAAAAAGAAATACACACTTTACAAGCTATGCTATGCATTCCGCTAAATTTCTTACAAATCGGTGGTTGGACTTTCAGTTTAAGCTCTTGTGGATTCCCTTTTTTCCTGACCATCCAATTTTTTATGAAGTTCTATATTGGATTTGTAGGAAAACTTTCAATTAAAAAAGAACAACAAAGCGAGGAGATGTAGATTCTGTAGGAGTTACATTTGTTAATAATTTGTATCCTATGTATACGTTATATTTGTGAATAATTTGTATTCTATGTCCATATAAATTTTTTGTGAATAATTAATATCCTATATTTATAAAAAAATGTGTTTTTACTATCTATGGTTCCAGTGGCTAAAGAAAAAGGTTTTGTTGGTTGTGCATCTACATTAAAGGGGAAAAAAGGTTCAAAAATGAGAAAGAAATACCCGAACTCATTTGAAAACCCTTGAAAGAGCAAGCAAAATGGTAAAGAAACTATTGAAGCATGCAGCAACACTTGCATCAATTTCTCATTGCAAGTCTGCTTTTGCCGAGAACTTTCATACAACCATATAAACCTTTACTTCTTATTATAAATAAATTCTGAAAAGAAAGAGTTGCAAGAGAAATAAAAGACATCATGCAAAATTTTACCTGGCCTCATAATTATTAACTAAACCTTGCAATAGCATATTAAGAGTAATGAAATTTTCTTAATATCCTGATCCGGGCTTCCTTCTTGTCCTCATGTTTTTAACATGAAGTTTTATGGTGTATCTGTAATTAATGAAATAGTAAAATAGTAAGTACAAATACGAAAAATGCTAATCATATTGATTCTCTTTTTATGCAAACTTTTCTATTCATAACAACAGAAAATGGGACAATTTAATTAAACTAAACATGAGAATATTATGTAAATATAATTTCTTGTCCAACAATATATACCACCTAAAAGAATCTCTCGTAATTTATTAACATCTCTTATGCTAATGAACCAAGTCAAAAATAGGCATAGGCAAGAATGATGCACTGAGACGTAAAAATACTAAATCCAAACAAAGATTGAAATGAAAGAAGATAAACAAAGAAAAAGAAAGTGAAAATAACATGCACCTTAAAATGTAACAATGACAAAGTAGGGTCTTTAAATATTTCAATGCCTTTTCCATACAAAATGTAACCTCTGTAGAAGAAGAGAAATGGCGGGGGGTATAATTAGGAAATTTTATTAGAGAACATAAACGCTTTAGACTCCGCTAATACCACATTGATAGCATAAAAGAGTATGAAATTGGGAAAGAATGAGAAAAATCAAAAAAAAGAAGAAGAAGGAGAAAATAGATAAATAGGATCCTTGGCCAAAGAGAGGTGCCAACTCATATTTTATTTTCCCTACTTTATGTATATATATAGATTACCATTATCCAGAAAAAGAATTGAATCTTATTTTTGTGACGTTGAAACTTCTGAAAGCACTCTTATATTATTTAGTAGATGGAGCTTTTGTATACAGAATATTATTGTAAGTCCTCTTTGAGCTCTATCTCTCTGCTTTTGAAAGTTGTGTGTATCCATGCTGCTAGTGTCCATGGTTACTCCTTTATTTACTTCCATCTTTTTAATTTTTTTGGAATTCAATATGGCTTCAATATCAGTTCTGATGTTGTGGTGTACCTAGAATCAATTAGGATGCTTGTAAATACATCTTTCTTATTTAAATTAGTGCTCCTCTTTTCTTAAGCTGTATGGGGTAGGTGCTGATGTGGGTGTTGATTGCTGCTCTCAATTAACAGAGAAATGTAAGATAACAGTTTCAACCTTTCAAAATAGAAAAAAAATGTGTTTTATTATTAATGTATTAAAAGAAGAATCTTTCTTTTAGTATTTAATGATAAAAATCTTGGGAGAATTGTTGGAAACAAATTGAATGCTTCAGAGAGAAGTTTGTTGTGCATTTAGTCGTTTTCTTAAATTTATACTCCCTCCGTTTCAATTTATGTGAACCCATTTGACTGGGCACGGAGTTTAAGAAAAGAGAGAAGACTTTTGATCTTGTGGTGTAAAATGAGGCATCTTTATTTTGTGTGGCTATAAATCATTGCATAAAGGTAAATTGTTTCCAAATAAGGAAAGAGGTCATTCTTTTTGGCACGGACTAAAAAGGAAATAGGTTCACATAAATTGAAACGGAGGGAGTATGTAAGTTGAACTGACAGACCAGATAGTATTTTTTGGAGGTAATTTTAAAGTGTAGTAATTTGTTGGATTTCATGTGCAGTTGACTTAATTGTTCTACATATTTGTGATTTGGGTAGTATTCCATTGTGCTATCAGGAAAGGTTCAAAGAGTGGAGCATCTGGGAGATGTTATGGATGTCAAGGTACTGGAATGCGTGTCACAACAAGACAGATCGCTCCCGGAATGATCCAACAGATGCAACATGTTTGTCCTGAATGCCGAGGCTCGGGTAGTTAATGAAAATGGTTATGATTATTCCAATATTCTTTGTGTTCCATGTTGAAAGAAGAGAAAAGTTGGTGGCGTCCCCTCTTCACCTATCCAAAAGAAACGAAGGAAAAAGGTAGGAAAGTGTTGGTAAATCCCCGAAATTTATTGTGTTGACGCAGGAGAGGTTATCAGTGAGAGGGACAGGTGCTCACAGTGCAAAGGAAACAAAGTTTCACAAGAAAAGAAGGTGCTCGAAGTAAATGTAGAAAAAGGAATGCAACACAACCAGAAGATAGTTTTTGAAGGGGAAGCAGATGAAGCTGTAAGTGTAGTTTGCTTTCTCATTCTGTTCTTTTTACATGTTAAATGTGTTTCGAGATTTGTTGGGCAAAATTTGCAAAGGGAAACTCTAGTTCTTCTGTCCTAAGTTGCTCGGACACAGGTTCGGGTGTCCGACACGGGTGCGGATCTAAAGGTCGGTTCCTTCGATATGTAAATTCTAAGATTCGGGGATACGGATCCTAGTGTGGATACGGGTGCGGGGATCCGACTAAAATTAATTCAAAAATATAAAAATATCTCTAAATTTGTAAGAAATTTAGTGGAATACTTAGCATAGCTTGTAAAGTGTGTATTTCTTTTTTTATTCTCAAGTTGTAAATAAGTAATTGATTGATATCGTAGATAAGGTATGTTATTTTCTTCAAATTTTATCCTAGTTTTGGTTCTGATTTCGGGAATCAAATTGTATCTTGTATCGAATTTTTCCGTCCGTTGTTGTCAAAGTACCCTAAAGTGTTTGACCATATCCGGTACGGATCCCATACCCACACCCATACTAGTGTCGTGTCGACACGGGTGCGACACCTAAACTGAAGTGTCTTAGCAACTTAGCTTCTGTCTTAGTCTAGTTTATTTGAATAATGAATGAAGTCAGTGCAGTGCTTTTTAAGTGGAGTATATCACCTCCTTATAAAATATATCAAGCTATTTGCTTCCCCTTTCCATTTTGTGTATCACTTTGACTGAGGTAGAGGTGTGCATTCGGTTTATCGATTCGATTTTGACCCTTATCGATAATTACTTATCGATTATCGATTTGTACATATGCTTATCGTTATCGTTTCAATAAGGTTTCGGCTTTTTCGATTTCGATTTATCGATTTTTGTGGCTTATCGATTTGGTTATCGATTACACCAATAAGAAAATTTGCGGGATTCCATGGAAAGTATATTGCTATAAACACGCCTAACAAATATGGACTAAAAGAAGCTAAAATAAGACGAACACCGTTTATAACATTAAAATTCTGTCAATAAGCACATGCAACGAAACTAAAGTAAAAGGATCAAATGTATACCACCAACACTCCAACGGTATAAAAAAAGATACTTCATCACGGCTAATTCTATTTTCCATTAATTTGACTTGAGTTTAAATATGATCATTCCTTAAATGTGGTAGATGAAATAATAGGGTTAGGGAATTAGGGTAAAGGAAAGGGTATTATAGAATAAGGGTAAAAAAATAAAAAATAATAAAAAAAATTAATTAATATTTTATTTTTGTTTTTAATATTTCTTATCGGTTTATCGGTAAATCGATAACCGAAGAGGACAAAATCGAAATCGATAACTCGATAAATCGATAAACCGATAACAAATAATCGATTCGATTTATCGATAAACTGATTCGAATGCATGCCCCTAGACTGAGAACTTGTCTGATCTTATATTTTAGTCTTATTGTTGTTCTGCAGCCTGATACCATCACGGGAGATATTGTCTTTGTTCTACAACAGAAGGACCACTCAATGTTCAAGCGGAAGTTTGATGATCTTTATATGGAACACACACTTACTTTGACTGAAGCTCTTTGTGGCTTTCAGTTTGTCCTCACTCATCTTGATGGGAGGCAGCTTTTAATCAAATCAAACCCTGGAGAAGTCATAAAACCTGGTAAGCACCTTCTTCCTTTGTGCTGTTTGTGCAGTGCTTCCCGTGTGCTGTCATGTCAGGTATTGCAAAGCATTTATATTTTTCTAATTCTGGTGGTATCCGAGCCAACTTGAGGGCACCTCGTCTATTGACATGGTACCTCCTACCAATATGGTACTTGGTAACTCTACCGGCCAAGATTTAAGCAAATGAGAAGAAATCACCTACCCTGGTCGTCCTCGCCATGGTTTTCACCTACTTCATTGATCACTATTCACTAAGCTACTGCACAGGGGATATAACCGTCCTGTTGTCTTTTGCAGATCAATACAAGGCAATAAATGATGAAGGCATGCCCAGTTATGGCCGGCCTTTCATTAAGGGTCGGCTTTATATCCATTTCAGTGTGGATTTTCCAGAATCAGGAGTTCTTTCCCCTGAGACATGCCGCGGCATACTGACTATTCTGCCGGCAAGACCAGGGAAGAGCTCATCGGAAATGGAGTTGGATGAGTGTGAAGAAACTACTACGCACAATGTCAACATCGAGGAAGAAATGAGGCGCAAGGAGCAGCAACGACAGCAAGAGGCTTATGACTCTCGGATGATGATGAGCCAAACGTGCATCGTGTGGCCTGTAACCAGCAATAGGTTTGTAAGGTGCGATTTTTGTTCGTATCCCAAGTAATTTTTTGGATAGTTTTTGCGCAAAGGCCACCGACAATTTGCTTTAGGGATAAATATAAAGGAATTAGGCTTTCTTAGTTATGTTTTATGGTTTTTGCTAATGGCATTTTGATAGATGTCATTGCTCACTTGGACTTGTGAACATACACTATATCTCACCATCCTTCTATAGCAACTAGTACATGAAATTGAAGTAATACTTAGATGAGAAATCATCTGTGTACCTTTTAAATCCATAGTGTGATTAACCTCAGAGAGTCAGAAACCGAGGATTTGCTGGTGCCATCGTGACTGTTGCCTTTTTCTTTTTTAGTTATTAATTTCCATTATAAATATTTTTCTTTATCAGGTGCAATTCATGGAGGTCTCTATTGTATTATCACATCACTGGAATGTAGCAAGGTACCTATGTAACAAGGGATAGTTGAAGGGTGCTCCATCTGTTTTACTCCATTTATATAACACTTTTTGTTTTGTGATATCTTAGAATGTTTGCCATTATTCTATTCTAAACAACTAAAGTTATTAAATTATATTCTAATTTTAGCATTTGAGGTGATTTTTTTTGCTTTGCTAACTCTATTTCTGATAGTTATTCAAATATTTTTTCCAGTACCACTTACTCCCTCTGTTTCAATTTATGTGAACCCATTTGACTGGGCACGGAGTTTAAGAAAAGAGAGAAGACTTTTGATCTTGTGGTGTAAAATGAGACACCTTTATTTTGTGTGGCTATAAATCATTGTATAAAGGTAAATTGTTTCCAAATAAGGAAAGGGGCCATTCTTTTTGGCACGGACTAAAAAGGAAATAAGTTCACATAAATTGAAACGGAAGGAGTATATCATATTACAGGCTAGAGGTTGACTGAGTTCTGTGCGAGAAATTAAAAAATAGTCAGATTTCTTGCTGGTCGTTGAAAAATAGCCAAGTTTCAAAAGTCATCGAAATTTAGTTATTTTTTATGTAAACAGAAATCTGAGGGAAACACTGTTTAAAATTTGAAAAATACGCTTGCAAATTTTACGGGAGTTCCAGCAAAAAATTTTACGGGAGTTCCAGGGAAATTATGCTGGAATTCTCGCAAATTTTGTGGGAGTTCAAGCATAATTATGTTTGAACTGCAGCATATTTTATGGGAGTTCCAGCAAGTATAAATATCCAGCATAATATACTGGAGTTTGGAGTACTGGTGCTCTAGTATCCCGCATATTTTACAGGAGTTAGCAAAGTATACCGGTCCAGCATAATATGCTGGAGTTCGTATATAAATACACCAGAACTTCCGTAAACTATACGAGATCGGTCCATGTTGTAGCAAATAATGGTTATTTTTCATTAACTTTGTAAACATTGACTATTTTTTGATAGCCAACCGTTAAAGTGATTATGCCATGCGATTTTGACGTAGATAAACTACAGAAGAACCACTTATTTGTTTACGTAGTTTACTTTTTCATACAAGAAAATTATCCTACTATGATTATTATTTCATGCTAATAAGCAAAACGAAAAACAAAAACAAAAAAACAAAAAAAAGGTTGTGGGGAAGGGAGAACATGGCAGCTATAGCTCACAAAGGAATGCCACAAGATAATAGGCAAATGAGCTTTGTTCGTACAAATATGAGAGGGAAAACAAATGATCTTGATTCATCTAAATATCAACTTCAATTTAAAGAATCAATTATTGGTGCATTTTAACACTTTGGTGTAAAGAAATGAGCTTTGTTCGTACAAGATGGAGCACTTTACATTAATACAACGTGTTCAATTTGTATAGCCCATTAAATTCAAGAAATAAATTGATGCAGCTTTCTAGAAAAAAATAGAAAGGTGCATGTATATTGTAGATGCTACATAATTTAACCAATCGAGAGCTTCCTACATTTGTCTTTCACTCCCTGGAAAACGTTTTCTTTTTTACTTCACACCCTAAACACATGAACTAATCCTAGACTAATTCGGAAAAAATCATTTATTTTGAATCACAAAAAAAAAAGAGTCAAATAATCACTTATTTTGGACCGAAGAGAGTACACCCATTTGTTTTTATATTGCTCTACGTACTAAATATATATGATATAATAATTTTTAGATACTATATCTCTTTTAACGTCACGGAATTCTATTAATAACTGGTCGATTTTATCCTTTAGAACAACCCTATCGATAGCTTGCTTAGCACAAAAAACACATCTCACCTTAGTTTAGGTGTGCAAGTTACAAATTGAAACATTTTTTTACGTAGGTTTTAATTCCGAAATAAAAGACCATAAAAGGAAAACAAAAAAGTGGAGTAGTTCACTAGGTTTTGGTGGATAGCAGAGTGGCAATTGTGCTAAAAAAGATTATTTTTTTATTAAACCTTTTTCTCTAAGTTCAACACCCTTTTCCCTTTCATTTTCAAATAGTTTTTAACAATCCAATCATCCACTAATTAAGTGGCAAACTTTTTGAAGAAGTCGTATCATAACGTGCACCATTTGTTTTGAGTCTGAAATGATGTATCTATTTTGAATCACTATTAATTGTTGCAAAAAGGGCTGAATCATTTACATTCTTTTCCCAAACATTTATAAGTGCCTATCTCCTAATGCCAAACAGCTCCTAACACTATAAATGATCATCATTTCTGGATATATATATATATATATATATATATATATATATATATATATATATTTAGATTTTTTCGAAAGTTTCTGAATTCTAGAGAATCATCATCAGCTCAAAGAAAACAATGTTGAAGGAGTTTCCAAACGAAAGCATAATCTTTTTGGAAAAGTAATTTTTATTTCAAGATATTTGACGTTTTATAAAAACAAGTGATTAATTATTTAATGCCTGCCTTAACGGTTGATATGAGGGCATGCAAATTATACATTATAAACGGAAAAAAGATTTGTACGCACATATTATAAAAGGATACAATTTCCACTGAGACGTCTGAATCATTAAGCTACCTCTTGTTGTTGCAAGTACGATTAATTTAATTCAAACTTAACCACTTTTTCCTGTTATTAATTTTTGAAGCGACTACTCATATAACACTTTGGTTAAGATGTCATTTCATTGTAATTTTTTTTCTCAATAAATTTGCGAAATGTACAAAGCATTAACCGGCAAGCATCATGGTTCCAGAAACTATAAAAAGTGCAAGAGAGAAATGGGAGTTAGATTAATAATTTATATATATTTAATAAATTTTTCAAAACAAATATAAAATTTGAATTAAACTTATTGGATACGACCAAACTCGAAGGACTAGCTAGCTAGCACTTATATTGTCTTCAACCAATTTAAACGTGCTACTACAAATATGATTATGGCAAATATAGACATTAGCAAAGAATCTTTTTATTATTCTTGCCCCTTCCCCACCCTCCACCGTCACCCCAATTTTTATTTTATTTTTCTTGGAAAAATGAAACCCCAAAAGAAAAAAAAAGGAAAAAAAGTTCATGATGGCATAATTATGTGTGCGTGCGTATGTCTTGTCTCTTAATGTCGTGTTTCATGTTTTTTAAATAGCTGCTAGAATTTACCAATGTTTATTTGTACGTATCACTTCTGATTTGATGCATGTTTTAACTTGCTTGACGATGACTCATAATTTTTTTGTAATTTTTTCCTATTGGCAGCTGTCAGTCTGAAGTACGGTTCAAATGGGCGGGTTATGTCAGTGGATCAAAATAAATTGAGTTAATAATTGTCCAGTTAAATCACCTGTCCAAAAGTTACTTGGGTCAAGATGGATTGAGTTAAAATAAGCTATAATTAGGATCAGGGGCGGACGCAGGGGGGCGCAAGGGTGTTCACCCGAACACCCTTCGCCGAAAAATTACACTGTTTATATAAGGAAAAATCTATTTTTTATCTCTATATATTAAGTTTTGAACACCTTTGACACAAAGCTAATGCTTGGCTCAGTGGTCAAGGGTGTTCAAAATTAGTAAAGGATCACGGGTTCGATTCCCATGACTTGCATTTCAAAATTTTTGAACACCCTTGCTATAAATCCTCCGTCCGCTACTGATTAGGATCATGACTCAACCCGTCCAACTCTTATCAATCTTTAGTTAGTATTTATTGTATTCTTATGAATGGTATAATTACTAAATGCGATTTTTATTTTAGTCATATATAATATATACTATTGCAAAGTTATACATGAATCAATTTGACTAAAAATCAATTCAACTTTAAATGGGTTGAGATCGAATGTGTTAAGATAGGTTGAGTTTAATAAATAAACGGATCAAATAACCAGCCCATCTTGAATGAATTGGATGGGTCATTTGTGCTTGAGTCAAATTTCACAGCTCTACTATGAAGGTTTGATTATATTACATTAATGTCCATGAGCGCTTTTTTTTTTTTTTTTTTTTTGCTTATGTATTTTTTATGGGATAAAGTAAAAAAGAAAATAATATATAGTCGTTGGTCTCACAAAAATAGTGCTTGGTAACCTTTGAACAATCTGAGTAACTTGTACCCATAAAAGAATGATACTGTCGGCTTCGCTTAGTACAAATTGTACGGGCTAACCAGTTTTTGGCCTGATCATTTAAAAATAGTTTGTATTTACAAAGTCGTCATTAAAAAATAGTCATTATTTTGCTGCAATACCGAAAGTTCCATTATAATATACTGGAGATTGGTGCACCTGTGTATGAACTTCCAGCATATTATGCTGGAACTCCAATACGTGAAAAGTTCTAGTATAATATATTGGAGCTCCAGTATATTATATTGGAGTTTCATTATATTATACTGGTATTTCAGTATATTATACTAGAGTATTTTTTTAGATTTTGAATAGTATTTTCGTTCAAATTTATCTTTACATGAAAAGTGGCTAAATTTCGATTACTTTTAAAAATATGACTATTTTAATGACCACTAGTAAATCTGGCTGTTTTTGAATTTGACTAGTTAAATTTAATAATGACTTTTCCAAGTAGTGTTTCACAAGAACTAGTAGTATTAATTAAGAAACTTGAGCTAACGTAATATCTAACAATAGATAAATAAATATCAGAACAAAAGGAATTTAGGTAAGCATGTCTGTTAAAACCTATATTTAGAAGAAAGAAAAATGAGTAAGAAAATATTTGTACATATTAAGCATGAAGAATATAATGACGTGGCAAAGGTAGAGTGTTCATATATAGGTAATACCTAACTGCATTAGTAGGTCAACTACTCCACATTCTTGTAATTAAGACTCTTCTTAATAAATTATTTGATGAGATTGAGATGACACAGTATGGCTCAGTAGTGCTAGAAAACTCATCAAGAAACTTCTTTAGCTAAATAAGACATTTTAAACTCTTTTATATATTTAATCAAAAAGCTGCTCTACACTGTATAGAATACTAAGGAAGAGGACAAAGCAAAAAATTAGAATAAACAAAGAAAAAAGAAAAGAAGATTGTGAGAAAGTGCACTCTTTTTCCTACTATAATAATTTGGTTGGTTAAATTAAAGGTCATTGCCTTAATTGGATAAGGCTATAAGTTGCTCTAAAATTCCATTGCTTGTTATATCTTGTTTGTAGTACATTCAAGAATAGTTCATTAATTGGATAAGGTTAAATTAAACATCATTTGCCTTAATTGGATTAGGTTATAAGTTGCTCTAGAATTCCATTGTTAATTTATTAACTTGTTTAGAGTACATTTTGCTGAGTAGAGATATTCAACTTTATAGTCCCAATATATAAATCCCTTAAACCTTTTTATTTTTCTTTGATATGTAGTAACAATAATAGGAAATTGACATTCACTTGGTGTTTATAATTTAAGAGTACAATTTCATAAGTGCATAAATGATGAGCCGAAAGTGGTGATGGTTGCTGTTTGAGGCACTCAAAAAATTGGAGTTAAAAATAACTTTTCCAAGTAAACCAATAAAGGTTGTGATGGAGTGATAAGTACCCTTCATCTTTAATCGTATGTTTAAGGTCCGAGTTTTGAGTGGGTATAGAGTCGTCTTTGTTAGGGATCGTTTTATCTCAAATGTCCAACTTTCATGCGCAAATCAAAATTTAGTCAGACCCCAATATGAGTACCGGATACTGAGTGAAAACCAAAAAAATCCAAGTATTGCTCTATTGCAATCACAGACGGTTTATTCTTTGCAAGAAATTACTGTCTTTTGCATTACAATAATATTACTGTGACTGTCCTCGATGTGTTCTACGAAGATGACGCAATAAAACCATTGATAATAATTGAAATGATTACGTGGCCAGATGTGAAAACAGTCATTTTCCACGGCTAAAAGGTGAAAATGACATCAGATGTCACCTTTCGTAAGACTTATCATCCAAAAAAGAGAAAGAAAAAAAAAACTAAATTAACGGGGGAACTCTACAAACTTATTGAGGGATCCCTCTTTGAGTCAATTTACTGCTTCATATTGTCCTCTTGTATTATGGAATAACAGTTTTTTGACCGACAAAATAAAACAAAGAAAGAAAAAGAAAAAATATAGTATTTATTTACAATATAAATGTTCATACAAGTGTAGCCCCTTGTATATAAGTTGGGACGACTCGTTTTTTTCTTTCTTTCTTCTTCTTTTCTCTACTCAAATTAAAAGAACGTCACCTGCGTTATTTTATGGACAGGTTACTTGCGTTATTTTATGGACAAGTTATAACATATAGTAAATATCTTTTAAATGACCTAATGTTATAAATATTATTTTACATTATTAATGAACAGACTCAAAAAATAATGCTTTAACTAGATAGACAAGCTATCTGAAAAAGAAAAAAAAGAAAGAAAAGAACAAATGAAAATATTAGGACTAAGCAACATCCTATATTGCTGCAAATAAATTTTCAAAATCTCCTAAATCAGTTAACGAAAAATACTCCGTATATATGTTAATATATAATACGTGTTCACATTAAGCTGCAAATAAAACATGTACTAACAGACTATTAGTACTTAATTATCTTACTGCATGTGCAATGCGTGCTAGGAAATCAAATATCCTATGATATTGTTGCATATATATAGCATCTCCAAATAAATTTTGGAAGGTCTCGAATATCAGTTAATGAAAATACAAGGTAAATAATTATAATACATTAAATAAACATAGTGTATTGGTCAAAATCTAACCATACGATTACGGCGGCAATGACCCTGTCCCAACCATCCTACAAAAGTAAGCAACGAATCCAACTTCGTTTGATCATTGCTGCTCTCGATACGAGCGACGAGGTCAAGGTCTCTCCATGAGGAGGAAACACCTCCACGACTTGACCATGATAAATCATGATAGGCATGAGGGGTCTCGACTATAAATACAAGGTAAAAGAGCTGAAAGGGCCCAAGCCTTCTTCTACACTACTCAGACAGTCCGAAAAAGGGGTGGCAGAACTCCATGAATTAATAGGATCCTTGACCTACGGGAAATGATAGAGATTCCATCTTCAACTACCCGCGAAAGGGGTAATACAATTGTAATTCCCTGAACCTCTTAGATGAGAGGCAGGGTAAATTTCTATAATCAATAAAATTTTCCAAATATTATTTCTGTCCAATATTCCCATGTTTCGATTTTGTCCTTCGATCGAGTATTAATTATGATTGGCTTTGATTTACCCGGCTCCTTCATCTCTTTTGATGGGGCAGGGGTTCTTGGTGTATATAGGGTGGCCCAAAGTTAGATTATGAACATAAATGAGTTGGTACAGGGATGTAGTGTGTTTGTGGGAGAAATTAAACGATGAATTAAACCATGGCGGATGTCTAGTTTCCCTTTCTTTGTTGGCATAGTTCAAGAGGAGTAGGGACATATAATTCTCTCTTTGATAGTTGCAAGAGACAAAAATGTCAATTCACTTAAATGACCTCTCCTTTTGAATCAACTAATGGTAGGGGTCCATAAACCTCTCATGCCCAAGTTATGGATAATGTCTGTACTAATTCCTTTGGCCATAGTAGAATTATTCCATTATATAATCTCTTTCCAACCACCATTCTTCCTATAACGTAATTGTCATTTATACAGTATATGTTTTCTCATTATATATCAAAATTTTCTAAGTTTACTTTTTCGATCGAAGATGAAGATTCAAGATAAGAGAGGGTTGCTTAAGCTAGCGTTTTGACATAAATTTGGTTGAGATTTAAATAAATAAAAAAGTTTTGAAGATGAGATAGAAAAATAGTTTTGAAAGTTGAAGTAATTGTATTTGGATATAAATGTATTTTACTTGAAAAGAAATTAAAATATTATGAGTTTAAACTTGAAAAACTGGTCTAAGCCACTTTTTAGAACTTGTAAAATCCATCTTCAAAAGCTACCCAAAATTAAAGTGGACATTTTTTATAAAAAATTAATGTTTTTAAAATATTTTGTTGAGAAAAAAAAAACAAAAAAAACCTTATGGCCAAAACGAGAGCTAAGTGGTAAGCATCCTTCATACTCATTCCTAAAGTTGCGGTTCGAGTTTACTAAAAGAGTAAAATGAGGAGTTCCTAGGGAGAGGTTTAAAAAAAAAATTGAGGAACTTAAATATTACAGTCATGCGCTAGAGCAAAATTTTCTGATGAATGAAATACAAAAGCAAAATTTTATTAAAAGTCCATAAGAATTTTGAGGACATTACTTTGCTTCAATAGATATTATTTATTACGTATAGTATATAACTGCAGCATATATATTACATATATGGACAATTCTAGTGAATTTTGTCTGTTTGAGGTATTGTAAGTAAGATTCATTAAAATGAGATGTGCTACAGTACAAAATGTCATCTTTACTTCTTCATTTGCATTGATCTCATTTTGCTAGTTCAGTCTGCAACTTGATACTTCTCTCTCTATATATAATATATGGCATATATCCTCCTAGTTTAGACATTACTTTTCCAATTCTTTAAGCAGTAAGTCAGGAGATTGAACTTGTGCTAGCTAATAGGAGGACCACTTAATTCCATATACATCAAATTTAAAGTAAGGACAAGTGGAATGTGTTACGTTATAATATATTTCTGAAGGAAGTACGAGAATCACACACTTGGTTACTCAGTATTCTAGTCCAGTTTTGGTCTTAATCGACATTTCCAAAACACTTTCGTTTGATATTGTTATTTGTGGCTTGATTTATTTCCTTGTATTTTTAAGAAACCCATAATTCCTAATTTCCTATAGCTGTAGGTTTAGGAAAACCAACTGTCCTAATAGATTTGGGAAATGAAAACTTATAGTCCTTATCAAATTGGAAAACCTTTCTCATATATGTTTGGAACCTTTTGGTATCTATATATAGGGGTTGTAGTTGGAGATTCTATAGATTGTATTGTGCTTTTCTTCTCATTCATAGTGGAAAACTCTCTCTGCTTTTGCCCCGAGGATTAGGCTTAGCCGAACCTCATTAAATTCTTGTGTTGATTTTTCTTCTCTATTTGCTTTGTGTTTGATTGTGTACTAGTTAACTCACAATATTCCACAACAACTGGTATCAGAAAAAGGTTCGGGTTTCTACACATAACTCACGGAGGTTCTAGTTTCAGTCTATGGAAGATTATGATGAAATCGTCCCTGGTATTATAAGGATTATGGAAAATAATTGATGAAGATTTTCCTGAAGATATGAAAGAGACAAAGAAGGAAGATCTGAAGGAGAGGGCTTTGAGTGCAATCTTCATGAGAATTACAGATAGTGTTCTTCGGGAAATTGCTAAAGAAACTTCTGCAGCAACGACATGGAAGAAGCTGGAAGATCTGTACTCTAAGAAATCACTGACAAACAGCCTCTACCTGAAAAATAGATTATACAATCTCCGTATGAACGAAGGTACACCTGTTAAAACTCACCTTGATGAGTTTAATTCAATTATAATGGACCTCAGAATGTGGATATCATAATTGAGAGTGAGGATCAAGCCTTGATTGTGTTATATTCTTTACCAGTCTTACGATACTTTTGCCGATACACTACTATATGGGAAAGATATCATTTCACTAGAAGATGTTAGTAATGCACTAAAAGCTAAAGAGTTGAAAAGAGCTTTCTAGACAATAAAATTGAGGGAGAGGGTCTTGTGATTAAAGGAAGAACACAACAAAATGACTTTAATAGGAAAAAGTCAACCACAAGATCGTCTAGAGCAAGGAAGCAAAACTATTATGAGTGCGAGGAGCAAGGTCACTACAAGATAGATTGTCCTGAGCTGAAGGAGACAAGAGGGAAGCAAAAAATAGATAATTCAGAAAATATTGTTGACACTGGCAATAATTCTGATGATAGTGATTATGTAGGGGAAGTTTGTGCTATGAGTTCTAGTCATGGGCAAAATTCTTGGGTTCTTGATTCTTGTGCTACTTTCCACATGTGTCCACATAAGATTTGGTTTGCAACTTGCAGACAAATGAGTGGGACTATTTATATGGGAGATGATAATCTATTACCAGTAGAGGGGGTTGGTAACATCAAATTGAGAATGTTTGACGGAATTATCAGAAATATTGAGTGTTGGCATGTTCCTTGGATAAAGAGAAATTTGATTTCTCTTTCAACTTTGGATGATCAAGAGTATTAATTTCACTCCGTGAATGGAATACTTAAAGTGTGTAAACGCTTAATCGTACTCATGAAGGATAGACTACATTCTAAATTGTATCATCTTCAGGCCAGTGGAGTTGAAGGGGAAGCTGTTGTAGCTTCTGGGAGAAGTGATCTGAATCAGTCTTAGTTGTGGCACTTGAGACTTGGCCATATGAGAATGGATTGTCCTTGTTGAGTAAGCAGAATTTGCTGAATGGGTATAAAAATCAAGTTCTGAATTTTTGTGAGCATTGTTTTTGGTAAACAAACAAGGGTAAATGTGTCATCAATTATTTTTAAAATATATTCTGCATTTTGAAGCATTAGAAACCTCTTTTAGTATCACCTCGATTTGCATGCGTAGTCCGGCTAGTGTAGCTGGAAAGCCTATATGTGAAAATGTGTGAAACATAATAAATTTTGACTATAAAATAAATTAATTTGACTTCAGTCAACGTTTTAGGAAAACAGGTCCAGGCCCATAATTTGACGGTCCTGGAGGGTCTGTATGAAAATATGAGACTTGAGCAAACGCCCAAAATCAAATTCAGAGGTCCCAAGCCCGAGAAACGAATTTTTGAAAGAAATTATTTTCTTAAAAATATAATGGTTTTTGAAAGTGAAAACGTGAAACTGGTGGTATCGAGCCGTATTATGGTTTCGGAGCCTGGTACAGGTCTGATATGATTTATATGTGTTATTGTTAAAGTTTGTTGTAAAATTGATAGGATCCTCAATTAGTTGTGCCTATTTAGTGTGCATAACTCGGGAGATAGTGCATATTCAGGTAATTCTTGAATTACACCACTCCCAAAGTATATGAGAGATCAATAACTGTGGACTTAAAGGCGAGATTAGGGATAACGAGGCCTTGGGTGCAATCTAAAGTGAGTTGTAATAAACAAAGCCAGCTAGCATATGTTGGGAGAGTGCGTCTAGCAAATTATTGTGATTTCTCGGGAGAGATTTACTGTAATAAAAGTGTTCATGATTGATAGAGACGTTTAGGCAATTCTATGTGAAACATAACCAGAAGGAATTCCACCAAAAGGAAAAATCATAACCTTAGATCATTCTCTTAATTGTTTACAACTTAATCATAGTTAGTTTTCAGTTGTTTATTTATATTCATTCTTATTTAGTAGAAACATCTTCAATTGTTATTCAAACGTTTGGGAAGTTGATTCTGTAGAATTTAGTAATGCTAACAAGAGTAATTGATAGGTTAATTCCTTGTGGGTTCGACTCTGGGTTAAATACTCAGATTATATTTGCAACGTCCGAGTGTCCTTTTTATAAGGCATAATTGGGCGTGATCAATGCACATGTGGAAAAACAACCATATAGCATTGCAACAGGCAGAGAGAAGAGAGTGATCAACCGACCGCAAAGGTTTGCAAACGTAGTTGATGAGAAACTTCTTAGATATACGAATCCAGTGGGATTTGCTTTGGCAGTTGCAAAGACTGTTGATGCGTTTGAGTGTTGTAGCTATCTAGAACCAAATCGACGGATTAGTGCTATGACTAAAGAGATTGAGTCTCTTAACAAGTTTAGGTGTTGTCTAGACTTGGTTGATGTGTGCGAAAAAGGATAGAGCCCTTGCGAGGGTTGGGGGCAAGTTAGAGAGACATTGTTCTTGTTGATGAAGAGAATTAAAACCAATGGGAAGATTTGTTATTTGTAGCTTGAATTATTTCCTTGTATTTTTAGGAAACCCATAGTCCCTATAGGTTTAGGAAAACTCATTGTCCTAATAGATTTAGGAAATGAAAAGCTATAGTCCTTGTCAAATTGAAAAACCTTTCTCATATATGTTTGTGATCTTTTGGGATCTATATATAGGGGTTGTAGTTGGAGATTCTATAGATTTATTGTGCTTTCCTTCTCATTCATAGTGGAAAACTCTCAGCTTTTACCCCGAAGATTAGGCTTAGCCGAGCCTCGTTAATCCTTGCATTAATTTTTCTTCTCTATTTATTTTGTGTGTAATTGTGTGCTAATTAACCCACAATATTCCGCAACAGATATAAAAGCCAAAGAACCAACAATAAAACAACAACAATATAATAAACTCAGTGTAATCTCACGAGTGAGGTGTGTACACTGACATTACCCTACCTAATAGAGATAGGAAGAAGTTTGATTATGATACCCTCGGCTAAAAAATAATATAATCACAACATATTTAAAAAGAAATTATACAGTAACGGGAAGCCATGAAGTAAAAGCCAAAAGAACCACGAGTTGTAAATACAAATTCTAGAATTCCATGTTAACACTAAGAGCAGCTTAACTCATGAAAATATTGATGAAAAATATGCCAAAATTGATAGGAACTTTAATGTTGTGATCATAAAAATCTTTTTCCCTCACTTTGCGTTATTCCTTTTGGGTTGGTGTGTGGTATAGTTTCCCTTACTGTTCCTTCTTATAGTGGTCTTTAGCAATGTAATTTGGTAGATTCTTGAACTTAATTAGGGTAAACATTAAGTTACTAAAAATAGTAAGTAATGAAATTTCCAAAGAGCACATGAAGATTCTGTCAATTTTTGTGGAATATGAAAGAAACCATAGAAAATTCAGCAAAAGGCAATGAAGTACATAGACCCAAAAAAAAAAAAAACAATGAAGTACTAGCAATACTAGTGGAGAAAGTACTAATATTTACAAATCCATAAAATTTTAATAATCACTAATTATTTCCCTATCCATTGAGTCATTATCAAACTACAAAAGTAGAAACGTTTAGAAAGTAAACTTTAGAGTTTAGATATTCAATCAAACTATTTACTATAGACACTTAAACTTGTCCAATATTTTCACTTAGACACTTATACTAAAGTATGTACCAATTGAATACTTGATCTTAATACAAAATGTACCAATTGAACACAAAATTGACAATGCTAGACCAAGTTAAGTGCGTGTATGTCACTTGCTATTGACATGGCAAACAATACGAATAAAAAATTGACACGTGTCAAATCTTTTAGAAAAAGGGGGAGAGGTATGGCCCCCTCTCCTTCCTCGTCGTCTTCCCCAACAGAGCCCTCATTTCCTCCAGTCATTTCTCCATTTCCTCCATTATTGTGAGTTTCCTCTTTCTTTAATTAATATTCAATCAATAACCAGAAAGAAAAAATAGTAAAAACATTGTAGCATCTTCACTAGTTGAGCAACAAATCAGTATAAACAATGTATTTAGGGGATGTTTCGACATAAACATCTGCAAATTCTAGATCAGCGTCACAAGCTACTTCTACAGCAGCAAATGCACTCGTTTACTGTCTAATGTTGTCGGTGCTGTAAATGGGTGATTTTTGAGGTGTAACTAAATGTTTGCTTTTACAAGTATTGATGACAGCAGACTGACTTTGTAAATTTGTGGCTACCATATTAATAGAGCTTCAAAGAAGCATTTTCTTTCTTCATTACCTTCTAGATATTTAGAACTGTTTGTTCCCTCGTCTGATTTGGACGAATTGTTCGATCATTATTCATTTTTGTTTGAAGAAATTCGGTTTACATTTGAAGGAATTTTTAAACTGACTGGACCAATTGTCTTTTTTATTTTTTTTTATTTTGAAGAATCAATGGTAAAAAGGAAAAGCAAATAAAAGAACTAAATTTATTTTTCAGGCGAAGCCTCATAGCTTCCGGCAGAAGATATTTTGTATTGAGATTTAGAGCTATGTCACGCTCCTAGAAGCTGTGTTGTGCACGTACTGTGCCATCTCAGCAGATTGTGTTTAATAGTTATAATTTTGGTAGAGATGAAGTGTTCAATAGGTAAATACTTTAGTATAAGTGTCTAAGCGAAAAAACTGGGCAAGTTTAAGGGGCCACATATGTATTTGGCCAAAGATAAATTAAGAAAAAAAAAAAAAAGATTCAAACTGCTTCTTCCAATTAACAAGTGTAATTTGGTAAGCAAAATCTGGTTGGAGGACCCACTTTTTGAACTGGTTTGGACCCACTAGCATGTGACCCATGTGTGGTAATTTTTTTTAAAAAAAAATTGTAATGTTTAACATTTTTGTTTTTTGTTTTTTTCAGATCCACCTGTTATTGAAAAATTCCAAAAATCCACATTAATTGACAGAATATTTCTATAAAACTACATTATTTTAGTGGAGGTGATCATGTGTATCAATGTTCCGTTGTTGTCTTTTTCCTAAGTATAAATCTCATTTAAGTATTTCTATTGCAACATGGAAGAATTTTGTTGCTCAATAATGCTAATAAAACAATTTTCTATTCTTCTATGACGTTTGATTGGTCAACTTAGTAAAATTTTTCTGTTTCGAGCAATAGTTTGAATTTACAATTATAATCAATTTATAGAAAATAACAAAAAGTGATTAGGTAAATCTCCTAGTGTGCCAGAGAGGAAGGAAATGACAATATTCTTAGCATGTAATTGTCAGTGTAGTTAAAATAAATGCAAGAATTAGGACAATTTGAGAAAGATGTACCAATAGCCTGACAGTAGTAATTATATTTCTAATTTTTTTTATAAATCATCAGACGTATCATACCAAAAATTCAAAGAGAAATGTTCTTTTTTTTTTTAAAACTATATCTAGTTACTCTGAGTGATTAATGGACATATATATCTTAGAAAACGCTTCTCAACTCATATTCTCGTGCGCAAATACATTAATATATACATGACTTTTTTATGGAATAAGACTCTAAAGTTATGACTGCTAAGGACTTCTAATGACAAAATACTTACAACATCTTCGGGCCAATCCTAATTTTAAGCAATTACATACAAATAGACTTCCACACAAACTCCTACATGATATTATTCTTACACGCCCCCCTCAAGTTGAGCAGGTTGTGGAATAACTGTCAACTTGCACTTCAAATCTTGGAAACGGACCTTGGACAAAGGCTTGGTGAGAGCATCGGCCACTTGATCATGAGAACTCACATACCTGACCGACAAAGACTTTCCACGAACCTTGTCACGGACAAAATAAAAATCGATCTCCATATGTTTTGTTCGAGAATGAAAAATGGGATTAACAGTCAAGTAGGTAGCACTAAGATTATCACACCAGAGAATGAGAATAGAGGTGGTAAAGCATCTAATCTCTCATAGAAGAAGCTTAACCCATGTCATCTCAGAGGTAGCAGTAGCTAATGCACGATATTCAGCCTCTGTGCTCGATCGCGATACAGCTTTTTGCTTTCGAGAAGCCTATGAAATCAAATTAGAGCCAAGAAAAATAGCGAATCTAGTGGTATACTTGCGATCATCAACATCACCTCCCCAATCTGAATCACTATAACCATGAAGCAAGCTAGAGGACCCACGAGAAAGAAATAAACCATGAGAGGAAGTAGCATTGACATAACGGAGAATATGTTTGACAGCAATCCAATGAGAATCCATAGGACAATGTATAAACTGTGAAACTTTGTTAACCGCATACGCTATATCGGGTCTAGTTAATGTCAAGTATTGTAAAGCTCCAACGGTACTCCTATAGAGAGACTGATCATGAAAGTCCGCCCACCAGTTGTGGAGAGCTTTGATGAGGTTGAAGCTGGTGTAGATACAGGACCACACGACCCCATTTTCACACGATTAAGAAGGCCGTTGACATACTTACCTTGCGATAAATGCAATCCTTCATGTGTCCAGTTGGCTTGAATGCCCAAGAAATAAGATAATTTTCCCAAATTTCTAACAGCAAATTGAGTTTGTAGTTTGGCAATAAGAGCTGCAATATGAGCAGAATTAGAACCCATAACCAAAATGTATCAACATAGATTAAACAAAATAGCTTGTCATTGGCATTCGGTATATAGAATAGAGAACTATCAGTTTTGGATCCCACAAAGCCTAGAGAAAGAAGTTCATCAGCTAAACTCTTATTGCACATACGTGGGGCCTGTTTGAAACTGCAGAGAGATCATTAAACAAACATGATCTAGACAAGTAGGATCAACAAATCTGGGAGGTTAAGACATATATACAATCTCATCTAAGTTTCCATGAAGAAAGTCATTAGAAATATCCAGTTGAGTAATGTGCCACTGATGAGACACTACCAAGGATAACAACAATCGTATGGTGGGCGACTTAACAACTGGACTAAATGTGTCAGCAAAATCGATGCCTGGTCATTGATGATATCCTTTAGCCACAAACCTTGCTTTATAGCGATCCAATGAACCATCAGACTTTAACTTTGTCTTGAATATCCACTTACAACTAATTACATTATGAGATGGCGATGGTGGAACTAGTTCCCAAGTACCATTGTGAATAAGTGCATTATACTCCTTTGACATGGCGCGACGCCAATTAACATCCTTGATAGCCTGTGAGTAGCAAGAAGGTTCCATTATTGCCGATGATGGTGTCAAAACAGACATTGAAAATGGCTTCTTAGGCTTCAGTAAGCCTGTTTGTGATCGTGTGACCATCTTGTGCGAAGCAGGAGCTGCTGGTTGTCGTGTAGCATTTGAAGTGTCTCCAAGATCAGGAGAGTGCATTGTACCAGATAGATGATTTTCTTCAACCAGAGTGGTTGACATCAAGTCTACACCATAAGATATGCTAACTTGTAAAGGCTGATCAATAACAATTGTATGTCCATGAGTAGGATCAACAGATGAGGAGGGTGCGTGCTTAGACAAAGATTCTGCAGGTGGAGAGGGTGAAGGCGGATTTGATGTACGCGATGGGAATGAAAATTGTCGCAGAGATGGTTGAATACTTGAAGGGTCAGCAAGAGGCTGGAATGGCAACTTCACATTTAGAGGTTTAGATTTAGCATTGGGTATAAATGGAGGCACCAGCGACATCCTGTGAAACGAATGGAAAAATATTTTCATCAAAGATTACATGACAACAAACGTAAAATTTTGAAGGAACTGGGTCAAAGCATTTGTACCCTTTGTGTAACTTAATATAGCCCAGAAATACACATGGTTTGCATCGAGGAGACAACTTATCCTTCGTATAAGGACGAAGCCATGGGAAACAAAGGCAACCAAAGGTAAGTAACAAAGAGTAATCCAGATCAATTTTAAACAACGCATAAAATGAAGTTTTATTTTTTAAGCTTAGGGTTGGTAGACGATTAATAGTATACACAGCAGTATTAAATGCGTTTGTCCAAAATTTGTGTGGTACATTAGCATGATATAGAAAAGCTCGGCCAGTTTCAATAATACGCCTATGCTTTCTTTTGGCACAACCATTTTGTTCGGGGGTATACATACATGAGGAACGTTGCACAATTTCATTATCTCTCAAATAATTTGTTAACGCTTGATATTCCCCTTCTCAATCAGCTTGAAAACTTTTAATAGGACGACCAAAATATTTTTCAACAATTGTGCGAAATTGCATAAAAATTAAAAGCACTTTAGATTTAAAGCGAAGAAAATAAATCCATGTATATTTACTAAAGTGATCAAAGAAAATCACATAATATCGATATCCTTCACTAGAAACAACTGGAGCAGGACCCCAAACATCCGAACAAACTAAATCTAATGGCCTGGAGGCTTGAAAACTAGACTCACAAAAAGGAACTTTACGACTCTTACTAATAGCACACATAGAACATAAACGAGAAGATTTAAATGACGGAACGATGACGCTAGACGATAATGTTTGACGAACTATATGATAGGATGTATGAGCCAAACGATCTTGCCAAACCCCAAGAGACGCAGCATAAGAAGCAGGTGCAGATGACTTCCACACAGGAAGAGAATATAAAATCCAGCTTTATCAGGACCTGTGTGCAGTATTGACCTTATCACCAATTCCTTAATCAAAAAATGGTTAGGAAAGAATTCAACTGATACTTGGTTAGATTTAGTAAAAGAACTGATAGATAATAAATTTTGAGTGGCAGTTGGAACATGTAGGATATCATCAAGATTGAACTTTTGTTCATAAATAATAACAGAGCTTTTACCAACGTGAGAAATAGGAAGTTTAGAACCATTACCTAATGTGACTTCTTCAGAACCTTGGTATTCGGAATGAATACCCAAGTTATCAAGGTCAGCTGTGAGATGGTGTGTGGTGCCATTATCCATTAATCAGTCTTGGGTAGAAGGAGTTCTTGCTAAATTGGAAACAGGTGGTCTCGAAGTTTTGTTGCCATTGCTAATTTTAAGTGATGGACGTACGCATGCAATATGACCTTTGCCTTCACAATTATGGAAAATAATTCTAGACATGTCCTAGGCTTGGGATTGAGTGGTATTGGTCTGTTGAGTAGAATTCTGAAACCCACGATGTTGAGAAAATTGATTAAAGCCTTGATTCGAGGAGCGTCCACGACCTCGATCCCCTCGGCCTCTACCACGTCCACGAGTAGCAGGAAAGGAACTCTGAGTAAATTATGATGTAGGTGCAATAAGAGTAATGGCTTCATCCCTTTTTAAATGTCGTTCTTCATTCAATAACAATCCATATAATGCATCAAAAGTAATATCCTCTTGACGCGATTCAAGCGACCTAGTAAAAGGACGATAAATAGATCCTAGTCCTGCAAGAACAAATTCCATCAGATCATCATGAGGAACTGGATGTTGCAATGCAACCAACTTATCTGCTATTGCCTTAGCCTTTTGCACATATGACTCAATACTGGCATTATTACGAGGCAAAGTGTGCAATTGCGTCTTAAGGTCACGAATTTGTGGCTTTGATCCAGAAGCATATGCAACAACAAGCTTATTCCAAGTGTCACGAGCAGTTGCTGCTCCAACCAACTGAGGCAGGATACTTTTTGAAACAGAAGCAACAATCCAACTTAAAACAAGTTGTTCTTCACGTAACCAAATCGTATAGGCCGGGCTGGGTTTGGTATTAGTATCATCTAGGAATTGAGTTGGCATCTGTTTACTACCATCAATGTGATGGTTCAAACCACAAGCATATACTATAGGCATAAACTGTGTCTTCCACAGATGAAAGTTTGAAGAAGTGAGTATCACTGGTAATTGATGTGCGAGATTTGGAGAAGGAGAGACAACAGATAGGCTTGAAGCCATTGAAGAGCCCATGAAAGCGTAGAAAAAAAATTGGGTTGGTTTAACCTCTAATGGCTCTTGATACCATGTAGAAAAATATTTCTCAACTCATATTCACGTGTGCAAATATATTAATATATACATGAGTTTTTTATGGAGTTGTGACTATTAAGAACTCCTAATGACAGAATACTTATAACATCTTCGGGCCAATCCTAATATTAAGCAATTACATACAAATAGACTTCCACACAAACTCCTACGTGACATTATCCTTACATATACATATGCAGGATTTATTAGAAGGAAAATGTCCAAATTTATTGGTGTATTATCGACATCGAACAATTTTACTTCTAGTTGTATTGTGAGTGCATTCACACCCTTGTCTTTGGTAAATTATTTCGTATTAACCATTACCCTAACCGTCAACGGATTTCCAACATAAAATAGATGGGCACTATGTGGCCAAATTCTTCAAACAATAAAAATCTGATTTACTCTTCAATTTTTTTAATTATGGTTCAAAAGTACTCTCATATTAGAGTCCCATTAATCAAGAGAAAACATAAGTATAAGAGCGAATCTACCCCTTTTCACTTATGAAAATTAAGCTGAACTAATTTTAAAAAATTAGGAAATAAATTTCATTTTTATCTAATTTATATACACAATTGATCAAATTTCTTGTTAATTAGGTACTTATTATCATTGTTTTATAATGATTATTTTGACATCAGCATTGTTTAAAGTACGGACGATACTTAATGAACGCATCATAAATAACCGTACCAAAGCCCTAAAATCAAGTTTCATGTGAATTGCATGATTTTAATGAGGACATAACTCTGGTTGTTTATGAAAAATGAAAATATCACCACTCTAAATTCCTATTTTTCTTTATTTTCTTTTTATAAAGAGGTAAATAACACTAATACAAAAAAAAAAGAAAAAAAAATAAAGATAAATGTATAACAAGAATCCAATTTGCCACATGGGTAACAAATAGGTGAACTGTTGTGGCAAAAGGTCCCATTCTTCTTTATTTCCTTTTCCTTCTCCTTTCCTTTATTTAAACCAACAAACACAACCATTGAAGCTAAGTAAACCAACTCTTTCTATTTGTTTAAGTAACCACTTGCTACACTCCTTTTTTCTTGCTACTAATACTATACTTCTAAATTAAGAAGAAAAACCATAAAAGCTAGAACCATCTTTAGATTACCACTACCTATAATGGAAGATCATCATTTTCATCTTCAATTCTCTAATTCTTCTTCTTCTTCTATAACTTCCTCCTCATTTGCAAATTCTTCTAATGGCTTAAATTCATCTTCAACCACCACATCTTCTACTACTTCTACTTCATCTTCTTTCCATGAGGACATTAATGCAAAAACCTCATCAAATGGCTATTCTTGCAAATCCAAGAAAAGCTCAAAAATAGTTCAAGATTTCACCAAAAATGGGAATGGACATGGGAATGAGGAGAACAAGAAAAAAAAGAAGAATCAAGGTGATGAAAAGCATCCAACTTTTAGAGGAGTTCGTAAGAGGAATTGGGGTAAATGGGTGTCCGAAATTAGACAACCTAGGAAAAAATCAAGAATATGGCTAGGGACTTATCCAACGGCTGAAATGGCGGCTCGAGCTCATGATGTTGCGGCTTTAGCCATTAAAGGTAACTCCGCTTATCTTAATTTCCCTCACTTAGCCGATCAACTCCCACGGCCCGCCACCACTTCCCCGAAGGACATCCAAGCAGCCGCCGCTAAAGCTGCCGCTAGCACGTTTCTCGAGGAAAATTCCATTAGACATGAAGCTGAATCCAGCCAAATCGAGCTGCACAGTTCACATTCATCGACAAATTTAGCCACAGAGAACACAAAAGAATTACTAAATTCTCCATCGATGGACCACGATGACACATTTTTTGATTTACCGGATCTTACCATCGATCAAGTTGACCAAAATGACCGTTATCAGTACCCAATTTCGACGTGGCAGCTGGCTGGAGTCGATAGCGGAATATTTCGGCTCGAGGAGCCATTTTTGTGGGAGTGCTATTAGAGGAGAAATAATACTGTAGTACTTTTTAGTGTCATTTTCTTTTTTGGTACATTGTAAAAACATTCATATATCGTGTGTGAATTCTCAACGTCATAATTGGAAAGTCCAGAAAATGTTTATATAACACATAATCTGAGTTTGATCTATTTTCATCATTTGTTGTTCATGTACAGATTCAAACCCCCACTTCCAACCGAGAGGTTGTGAGTTCGAGTCTCCCCAAGAGCAAGGTGGGAAGTTCTTGGAGGGAAGGATGCCGGGGGTCTATTTGGAAACAGCCTCTCTACCCCAGGGTAGGGGTAAGGTCTGCGTACACACTACCCTCCCCAGATCCCACTAAGTGGGATTATACTGGGTTGTTGTTGTTGTTGTTGTTGTTGTACAGATTCAAAAGATAGCAATCTTTCTCATTGGCGGATCCAGGATTTTAAAGCCACGGGTGCTCATTCATACAAAATTTAAAAGAAGAGGAAAAAAGAGTTTAGTTATGTGGCTCAATCAATATTTATCTAAATACTTTTATAATTACCTATATAAATTTATTAAATCTTGTCAAAGATAATGGGTGCTTGAGCACCCAAATTCTACATGTAGATTCGCCCCTGCACTTTCTTGTTTATGTTAACATGAGTTTCCGTTGTAGTGTAAAATTTATGGAGTAAATTTGTTGTAGTAAAAGTAATTGGCTGTCTATTGTTGATTTTGTCTGCTTATGTGGCTAAAATAAGAAGGAAAAAAACATGCAAAATTAAAATAACATCGAATGCAAGATTTTTGTCTTTTTCCTTTGGATCGTTTAAAGGGGACGAGTTCACTTCCCTCAGAAGTTACCCATATAATATGGGCCATTTGTAGTTGGTTTCAATTAAACCACACCCCCCCCCCCCCCAGACAGAAAATCAGACACACCAGCATAAATAAATATACATACATACTTAGTAGGTAATAATGTTTTGGATAAACAATCCAATAAATAAAAGAGTGAAATCTATTTACGTGTACGTTTGTTCTTGAAATTGCTTGCTTACGTATTTCTTAACAATCAATTTGCAACTTTTTCTGTATGAGTCAAAATCACCGAGTCTGATTAAAAGAAAAGTATAAGGAAAAAAAGGCAAAGCCACTTAATTTGCCTTTAGTTAAGCTTTTATATTAGAGATTTAATGACAGTAACATATGGATTTAGGGGACAATTACGATCCAATGATTGAATAAAAGTTTTATACTCCTTTTTCCGTAGCATCAATGATATAGTAATAATTAGTTAATTAGTTGGCAATATACACAATTAACCATTCGGGTTAGATATAATATTTTAGACAAGAGGGCTGTTCTAATGGTAAGTAACCTCACTTCCAATCGAGAGATTGTGAGTTCAAGTCTCCCCAATAGTAAGGTGAGAAGTTTTTGGAGGGAAGGATGCATGAGGTCTATTTGGAAACAACCTTTCTATCCAAGGGTAGGGCTAAGGTCTGCGTACACACTACGCACTATCTTCCCCAGAACCCACCAAGACTGAGGGTGTGTTTGGTATGAAGGAAAACAATTTCTGGAAAATGTTTTTCAATTTTCCCATGTTTGGTTGGCTTAAATATTTTGGAAAATATTTCCCTTATCATTTCATTTTCCTCCAATTGGAGGAAAATATTTTCCTTATCAAAAGAAGAGAAAACATTTTCCAAAGCTCATTCTCAACCTTTGTCACTCTCACCAATCCACCACACCCCTCCCCCAAAAAAGTTTTTTTTTCTTTTCTTTTTTAAAATTTCAGTTGTTCCATCCACCCTACTACTCCTCCACCACCACCCACCGAAAAAAATATTTTTTTACCTTAATTTTTTTTTTCAATTTCAAATTTCCGTTTTTTCATTTTTCTGCACCACGCAACCTCCACCCCTACCCCTACCCCCTTCCCCCGAAAAAAGTATTTTTTTTACATTAAATTTTTTTTTTTTGCAATTTTTGTTTTTTTATTTTTCTACACCATCCAACCCCCACCCTACCCCTACCCCCTCGCCCCAAAAATTATTTTTTTACCTCAATTTTTTTTTACAATTATTTCTTTATATTTTTCCGCACCACCCAGCCCCCCACTCCCCCTCCCCCCCCCCCCCCAAAAAAAGTATTTTTTTACCTCAATTTTTTTTTAATTTCAGATTTCTATATTTTTTTGTTTTACTGCCCCCAGCCCCGCTTCCACCCTCTGCCCCCCCTAAAATTAAAATATATTTTTTACTTTTTAATTTTATTATTTATCGATTTAAAGACTCAAAATTTTACAAGTTCCAAAATTATGAGTTTGGAGGTTTATGTGTTTGGAAGTTTACGGGTCTAAAAATTATAAAGTTTACGTGGTTCGAAAATATGCGGTTTTTGCTTTAAAAAGTAAAGCATCACCACTAGTTCCTTTAGATTGTGTCAATTTTTAGAGACTTAGGGAAGGGGTGGGGGAGGGGTGGGAGGGAAGGTGGGAGGGGAGGGGTGAGGAGAGTTGCATAAAAAATATTTTTCTAAAAAAAACCATTTTCTACTCTCTAACCAAACAATAGAAAATATTTTCCGAAAAATATTTTTCACTTACCAACCAAACAAGAGAAAATAAGTGATAAAACCACTCATTTTCCATGAAAACATTTTCTAGGAAAATATTTTCCATGGAAAATATTTTCCTTCATACCAAACACATCCTGAGTTGTTGTTGTTGTTGTTGTTAGATAAAATATTTTGTTTTACTTTTTATGGAATAATTATTTATTTAATTTATTCAATTCAATAAGTACTATTTCAAATAGATCATTTATTATAGAGAATTTTTCAAAAAGAACCATCTTTTAGTGTTAATTAGCAATTTATAGATACCCTTTGCTATATTACGTATTATAGATATCTTTTATCAAAATGTAGACTGTATTTTCTGTACTTAAGATTTTAAGTAGATGTATTTAATAATACAACCAAAAAAGTAGGCTGTAAAACAGGAATCCCAGCTAATTTGGATATGTATTTTACTGTATTCAAATACTATTAAAGGTAAATACCGTAACGCCTAAGCGTAATTTTTGGAACGTTAAGAATTCTAAAAACGGAACAAAATCTAACCAAATTGAATTTCCTAATTTTACTCAACAAACTTGAAAGATACCTAATTAATCTGAATTCTTGTAAAAGAAAGAAAAAGGAGGAACGTGAAGAAGCCAAAAAATAGTGCTCTGTTTTCCATATTATGCGTTCTCTTCTTCTTCTGTTCAATTTCCTACAAAATACATACAAATACAATATGATACATGTAAAAAAATTGAATACATAGAGGAGAAATACATTGAATATATATGAATACATACAGGAGGAATCTGAATATAATTGAAAACTTAACTGAATTTTTAACAATTTTTAAAAAAAATAAGTAAATATTTTAATTATAACTAAAAATTACTTGAAAATCAACCCACAACTCACAACAATCAAAATACATATAATTTGTTTTTAAAAACAGAACACATTAAACCAAAGAGTGCCGAAATATAACAAAATGCATACCAATATAACATGATACATGTGAAAAAAATGAAAACTTATGAGAAAATAGAAAATTCTTTTACATGCAAATGGATAGAAATAGCAAAGACCTTTTTGGCAACAATAATAAAGAAACCAAAGAAATTGTATTAAAAGGGTAGAAGACATGGTAATGGTGGAGGAAAGTGTATGTGAAAAAGAGAGAGAAAATATTTGGGGGGAGTTTTACGGTAAGTATGTGAGAGAAATTTAAAAAAAGGAGAGAGAAATATCTTTTTTGACATATATGGTGCCTTAAATTTAGCATATAACCATAAATAATTAATTTGCTATTTAGGATAAAGGGTATCTATATGATGTAATATTTTTAAATGGTATTTATTATTAATAAATAGGGTAATAAGGTTTTCTATAGGGTGTAAACTTTATTATATGTGTCTTCTTTTAGTTATGTAGTAGACAATTTAGTGTATGGAGTCTTAGCCCATGCATAGAAGATTAAAATATCGGTTTTCATAATTAATAAACTATATTCACAATCGAAGATGTTATTGGACAAAATATCTTGATGATTGTAGAACAAGATTACAGTATAAAATTGTCTTGATTATGTGAGGGGTTTTGCTCCGACTTCTTGTGCTAATATACTTAGTGTATAATGAACGGGCCAAGTAGAGAAAATATATTTTTGTATGGAAATATGTAAAATATTTTCTCTAATTTATTAAATGAACTTATACTCCTAATCTTGATATAATTTATATGATCAATAAAATTTATTTTTTATTTTCATATATCAAAAGGTACAACTCTATTTAGTATATACCTAACAAATTGGATAATAACGAATAATATTTGTGAAATAATAATTAGTTAATAGAACACATAACTAGGTTTTTGAGTTTGATGATACCTCTGTAAGCTTATACGTTATCATGTGAAAGCCGACGGATTTTGTATCCGTTACATGAAATAGTTTAAGCGAAATTGTAAAGAATTTAATTAGTTCATTAAGTTAATTTTTTACTGATGTAATTTATTAACTGGTATTTGAGATCTTAACATGAACATTTAAAATAAGTGTTATTGAATTTTTGCAATTCATATTGAGGAGTTCAATTGCAGTTTTTAGTGGAATAAAGTACAATTAATTATAATAAGAAATAATCATGCTAATTTTGAGTTAATACTATAATTAGTAGGTTCTTATTATTTCTGTGGTCTCTGTTGTACCCAGTAAAAACCTAGACTTACTTGGGTAAAAGATGACTCGGAAGAAAAGTCATACGGTAGAGTTAGATCTAAAGTAGTATTCTACTTGTGAAAAGAGAATCCTACGCGCTTTTTTAGCCCAATTTTTGGCTAAAACGTGTTTACTTAAGGAACACAATATTATATTGTTCTTGCCAACTCAAAATCAAACTCGTCCAAGATTTTACTAGGCATATATCAGAAGACTGTAGCCCTGGGTTCTTGATGTGTGGAGGATTTGTGCAATAATTTTAAGAGGTTAGTGCTTCTAATCTAGTAATTATAGTATTGTCTAGTTTACATATATTTGATGTCTGAATTGTATGCTTGCTTCCGTTGCGCATGTTGTAACACAATCACCCGTTAATAATGGTACTCCCTCCAACTCTATCACTTTTGATTTTTGTTGTTGTTTTCATACATATCAAGGGATCCATCACTTAACACTAATTAACAATAATATTGACGCTATTAACATTACTTTATTCATTGAAAATCTAATAAATACTTCTAAGCTCTTTACTCTAAGGGCAACTTTGAAACAAGAAGTTAATTTTTTTTATTTGAAAAACTAAATATTCTAGATCACAAAAAAGAGTTAAAAGATCAATTAAAGTGGACCGGAGGGAGTATAACACTCTGTTTGGATCATTGTTCCCCGTCGTTTTATAATGTAGTATTGTGTTGTATCGTATTATATTGCATTATTTTATGAATAAAATATTTGGATAGATTGTACTATTTATTATTGTTAAATAATATTTTGTTGTTTGATTTGACTGAATCATACTGTACTCTAACTGTTAAGTTTACTAAAATATTTCAATTGTTTAAATGTTAAATTTATAAAAAAATTATATATAAAAGTAATATTTAAAAAAATAAAACAGAAGAAGGCAAAATACCACAAGAAAGCAGAACAAAGGAACGAGACAGAAGAAGGCAAAACAAAGGAGCACATCTAAATAGAATTGAGTTAAAAATAAATTAGGAGAAAAAATAAAACATAAAGCGGCAAAACACCTTTAACGTTGGTGGCAGAAGTTTTGAAAAAAAATAAAGTAGGTTATATATTGGAGATTTGGAGTTAAAATAGTGAAAAAAGTTAAACGATAAAATAGAATTGTGGAGTAATAAGTTAAGCGTATTTGGAAAGAAAAATAGGAAATAATCCCACCACACCAAATCAATTATTTAAAAAAAAGACTTTTCATTATTTCAAAATAATAAATTTAATACAATATAATCAATTTTAATAAAACAATCAAAATAAATACTCACTCCGTTTCAATTTATGTGAACCTATTTCCTTTTTAATCCGTGCCAAAAAGAATGACCCCTTTCCTTATTTGGAAACAATTTACCTTTATGCAATGATCTATAGCCACATAAAATAAAGGTGCCTTATTTTACACCACAAGATCAAAAGTCTTTTCTCTTTTCTTAAACTCCGTGCTCAGTCAAATGGGTTCACATAAGTTAAAACGGAGGGAGTATTATTTAAAGTACCAATACAATACAATAAAACTGAAATAACCATTCAAATAAGCTGTAAGTCATCGACAGCGTATTATAATTATTGTCCTTTTCATTATGCTTATTACACATTTTCCAACGACAAATGTGACACTGAAATCGACTTAAAGCAGACATCTTCAATAGAGCAATATAATCGTGTTATATATATGATTAAAGATTGATTTTTTTGGCACAAACTCATCAATAATTGATTGCTTCCTCCTTATAAAGATATACTATTAACTATATACTTACTTCGTTTCAATTTATGTGAATTAATTTGACTGGACACGTGGTTTAAGAATAGAGAGAAAACTTTTAATCTTGTAATGTAAAATGAGGCACATTTATTTTGTGTGACTATAAATCATTGCATAAAGGTAAATTGTTTCTAAATAAGGAAATGGGTCATTCTTTTTGACACGGACTAAAAATGAAATAGGTTCACATAAATTGAAACGGAGAGAGTATAAGTTACCATAAATGAATATTCCTATCTCCTATCCATATGACCCGAAAATTGCATATCTCGCAAGATATTTAATAGACTTAATAAAATAAACTATTTATCTTTTTAAATATATCAATTAACAATGTACTTACTTGAATAAAAAGGGAAGTATGTTTACGACATAAATAATCTTTTTTTCTTTACATTCAAATAATTCAAAATAAATTCATTTACTAAAACGAGTAATATAAGGGATAAGAGGGATTATTTAGTAACATGGCCTAGTTGAAAATCGAATCAATATTATTTAGTCGAGGAAAATAAGAGTTTATTTGTCCCAATGGCAGTGTATAAGCCACTATTCCGTAGTGATACGTGACCTCAATATCACTATCTCTTAATTAATAATTTTTTTGGTGGAGTCACTATCTTCTACTTATTCGTAGTCTAATTACTACATAATTTGGACACATTTCTTTGGGTTATTGGAAGGAGTGGCAAAGAAAGAGACAAATCTAATCTCTTGGACCCAAGCAAATCTTCGTGAGTTTTATAAAATAATGTAACTTTTATTCATCTGTTTTTTTCCTTTTTCTTTTATATATTCTCATTTTGTTTGTATAATTAAGGACCCAACTAATTATATGAGTAGCATTTAGTGACTATAAAAATCAAAGTAGTCATCATGAAAGAGTGAAAGCTCATGGGGCCAACCTAATTTTGTCGAAATATATTACGAATCCAATGAGCAAATGGGGAAACTTGGAATCTTATGGGAAAAAAAATGTGGTTGATTTTCCAAAACTCCCTTTTTAAAGGTCCCATTTGTTGAATGAACAATTCCCAAAATATTCATATGATTGACCGAATACCCCTTTTTTCATTTGAAGTTTATTACTCTTAGATCTAAAATTAGTATTTCATTTGAAGTTTACTTTTACTTATTTATTGTGTTACAAATATATTTTTCACATTTACTTATCAATTTTAGCAAATCAAGAAACGATTTTTTTTTTGTTTTGTTTTATCCTTATCAATTATCATTAACTACTCATTTCACAAATTATTTCTCAAAATTTCTCAAAATATTACTCCATCCATTCAAAAAAGTGTTCACTTAGTCATTTTACACACCCTTTAAAAAAATACTAACTCCTAAAAAAAATAATTTGACTAAACTATCTCTAATTAAATATGTATTGAAATTTTGCCACTTAACACGTAATAAGGGCAAATATGAAAAAAAAATTTAATTCTTTCTTGATTTGGTAAGTGACACTCTTTTTGAACCATGGAAAAAAAACAAACAAACTGGACACTCTTTTTGAAAGGAGTATCATTATTATGGGGTATGAGAAGTCGGACAAGTAAGAGTGAATAGAGCAAGCAGTTGTTTCAGCAAAATTAATTTATTTAAAAAAAATATTTGACATTAAAAAAGCGATAGTATTTATTATCTAATTAATGAAATATTGATTAAGTGAGACAATTAAAGAGAGAGGGAGAGTAATTTAGAGCTTTTCTAAACAGATATTCTTATGATTAAAGCTGGAGTATTAGAAAATTCTTGAAAAGAGAAATAGTATAAATCGGAAGAAGTATTATTGTTAATATTTTAGTTTGCTGGGGTCGAGATGAATCTTGATTATGTCTCAAGAAAATCAGCATCGATCTTTTTCTTTATTATAAAGGTAATATAGATGCTTGGGTATTAATAGAGGACAAAATATTCTGGCATCATTTGAGATTTGCTGAGAGCAATAACAAGTTATTAGAAATTGTCCAGTATCAACCTATTTAATATTTATTTTTTTAATTTAATTTTAAGTTGCTATCAGTCATATTACGTAAGCTTGAATAGTAGTGGTGGGTTTTTCATTTTTCCACATGCAAATTTGCTCGAGGTATTATATGTAGAAAGCACTCCATCAACCAAAATTTACTCGTATTACATTTGCATTGCTCAAATGAATTATTTCACTTTTAAGCATTATTTAATTACGATTATGTGAGATGTATTAATTCTCATTATTTTAATCTGTGACACTATAAATACGGGTGGTTTCTAAAAATAATCAGATTTACGAATGCTCATTTAAAAATAGCCTAATTTCAAAAGTAATCGAAATTTAGCCACTTTTTATGTAAAGATAAATCTAAGCGAAATACTGTTCAAAACTCGAAAAATACTCCAGTATATTATGCTGGAGTTCCTGCATAAGTATACTTAAACTCCAGCGTTCCAGGATAGTATGCTGGAACTCCAGCATAATATGATGGAGTTCCAGCATAATATACTAGAACTCCAACATAATATACTGAAGTTCCAGCAAGTATAATGGTCTAATATAATATACTGAAGCCAACAAAGTATACTGGTACAGCATAATATGCTGGAGTTCATACACAAGTGCACCGAACTCCAGTATATTATGTTGGACCGATCTCTATTGCAGCAAAATAATGACTATTTTTCATTGACTTGGTAAACACTAGCATTTTTGATTGACCAATCCGAAACTGGCTATACCGTGAAATTTTGGCTATAAATACTCAATAAAAGTAAATATTTTCGGCTATTTAGCGATTCACATACTGCATTATAGGTGTTGCTAAGATGAAACAAGAGACGTAAGTACTGTCTCATTCGAGAAATTAATAAGAAGATTAATTACTGCGATTTAACTGGAAGGATGTACACTTCCGTAGGTAATAGTTTTATTGTTTTAAAAAAAAATGTTTTCGTTTGTTTAAATAAAAGAAACAAAATAATTTATGTAAGTAGTAGATATGAAATAAATTATTACTAATAATTTATTCTTATATTAGTGCTCTTTTTCATTTTAAGCCCATTACCCCTTCTCCCTGGCGGGTTGGGTGAAATGTATCTCTTTTTTCATGTGATTTTAATATAAAAAGAACAATAAAGGAACCTAACAAAGGAAAAATGCATTAAAGGAAACAGGAATATAAAGCATTCAACTATTCAATCCTTTAGTTTTTTGGAAAGAAAAGCTATGGATGCATTTATTTTCTTTTTCCTTTTTGTCCTCTAAGAACATGAAAAAGTAGAAAAAAGTTGGATTCTTTTTTTCCCTCCCACCTGTTTCTCGTGGTATCACTTTTTTCTTGACTCTTCAATTAACCTAGCCCCCACCCCCACCCCCAAAAACATATAAATGAAAAATTATTATTCAATTTTTGTCGATTGACTTAAATTTTGATGGGCGGAATTACTTTATATTTGTACTAATATTGAATTGTTAACAGATACTTTGTAAATTAGTTAAAGAACGCACAAATTGATTGAAACATCATCATTATAAATAAAAATAAAAATATTATTGTTGAATTCATAAACCACTACTTATGCAAATCAATCACGAAGTAATTAGTCAGCTGAGGATTACTGATTAGTGTATCAAAAACATGATGAGTGACCACGTTCATTGTGTACATCTCATGTTGGAGGTTTTAGATTCCTAATAACATTATTAACAAAATAAATCACTATCAAGAATATTAAACACTTAACGTCCCGCTCAATCACATTTGTTATAACGCATAAAACCTTTGATCATGTTTTCTAATGAGTATTACGACTAGGGTGTTTAAGATTTAAGATGATTCACTTAGTATAAATGAGCCAGCTCAAAATTAGGTACTACTCCCTCTGGTCCACATGTAAGTGATCAACTCGGGCACGCCCATTAAAAAAATACTAATTCTAGATAAAAATAGTTAGTATGACTAAAATATCCTTAATTCAATGTTGCAACATAGTTAATGTGAGGAGTAAAAGACTTTTTAGGGATATGTACACGAGGATAATTTTGAAAAAACAAATTGAATTGTTTCCTGGTTATATAAACAGACACTACTTATTTTATACCAAAATAAAAGGCATAGTTATTGTGGACCGGAGGGAGTAATCAATTGGGGGTTAA
The DNA here is from genome assembly GCA_032618575.1 of Nicotiana noctiflora. NCBI lineage: Eukaryota > Viridiplantae > Streptophyta > Magnoliopsida > Solanales > Solanaceae > Nicotiana > Nicotiana noctiflora. Next base: position 63,298 of record JASVEL010000041.1, on the reverse strand, counting down.
TTAACGATCATATTTGACCATGATTAGTTAATGAACACCGCCATTAAGAGGAAGCAGAGCGCGGGGAGAGTATTAGTTACGGGATCGAACGGACACACTAAATCCTCCTTAGATCTTGTATTTGTATGTAAAATTTTTATTAAATGTGTAAAAATATTAATTTATGACTACAGTAACTATGACGAGCTGTTATGAATTTGATGATTAGTTCAGAACGCATAAATTTTAAATTCTGCGTCCGCTATAGAAAGAAATGGGAGTGGGGAGGGTGAGGAAAGAAAGCACAAACGACGCATAGGCTTAAAGATGAAGTTAGTTCTGCTCACAAGAAAAAGAAAGAAAAGAGATTAATTAGCGATAATTAGTATATTATAGATGAAAAAAAGAACTATATTATATAAAGGAGAGTAGTATTATAATATATTATTTACCCTAACTCCTAGGCTAGCTATGAAAATAGAGTAGGCACTCCTGAAGTAATATTTAAAAGCCCAAGTGAATTGAGAAACCTAATTAATATTAAAGACTCGTAGATCTTCTATTGAGAACACTAATTAATATTTCTGTAAGATCCTAATGAACTTTACGAAAGTATTTAAACCAAGATGTCTTGTCGAGTAGTTACAATAGAAACAAATAACAGTGAGGGGCAAGTCATATCAGGTTGTTTTTATTTAATAGTAAAACTCAAGATCCTTTTGTTGGCTAAGGTCTCATTAGGGTTTGGTACTTTCTACCTATTTATTTTGGCTATTAACATATTCTTCATATAATAGTTACGTTTCTTAAATAAATGTAGTTAGAAAGAGTGATTTCTTATATAAAATGAGTCAAATAATCAGTAATTACGTGGAAGATCATACACTTTCCCGAAAGAGAGTGTATAACTTATAAAAGGAGAAAAATTGTTAAATATTTTAGGCATGTTGTTGAAATTTTGCAGATTGCTAGTACTTAATCGTTCTTGGACTTTGATAATAGGTTTTCGTCCAATGTAACAAAAACTAAAAATTACTCAGTTCTTGAGCTATAAATATCCATATGAACAAGTTCTTTTGATTTTAATTTACGTAAGAAATGAGTGTTTGGGGAATCTTTCCCTCAATAACCGTATGCATATAAGGAACCAATTAATAAGGAGTGTGGTTGGATACTCCACCTTCAATTAGAGATATCTCGAGTTCAAGTTTTGGGAATGAAAAATTTCTTAATATGCCTACTCAATGCAAATATAGGTTACGATAAGGAATACTGGTAGGTTTCAAATACAAGATGCTTCATACAAAAAAATTGCATATAAGTAAAGGCAGATTAAGGATATTGAAGTTTATTATTTCCTACAACGTATCGAGTTAATATACAATAATCATTTAGTCAAAGTTAAATATTTATTAATATTTAATGGATTAGTAATCATTTAAGGGTACCTAAAGTGTGTGATTGGAAACACTTAACATGGAGAAAACTAAAGACTAGAGTGAATTGTGGTGTCTCTTTGTCCTCTTCAAATCAATTGCATGATACATCTAGTGACTACATAATTCTGGCCCTGTGGTAAGCAATCTTTCAATTTCTGAAGCAGAAGGGGAAACATGTCCACTAATGTATTTTAAAAAAACATGTGGCATCTCTCCATACTGTTTTTGGACTAGGTAACACACTAACGTGATTCATTATATCTAAATTTCTTATTTAGAGTATTCTCTCAAATACCATATTTCAACAAGATCAGTATTATCTTAATTTCTTTTGTCACATATAACTGCCTTTTAGTTGATTTAACCATCTCAATACTTTTTACATAATCAGTGTATGTAACTTTTTTTTTGGTTCCCACCATGAGTTCAGTATTCATATTGGAGTCCGACTATATTCGGATTCGCGTCGCATATGACCCAATTAGGGGAAAAACATTTCCTATATTTTTCTTTAATTAAGGAAAGAGCAGTCTCATCCATTGCACCGAACGCTTTGGTAGTCATGTAACTTAACCTTTACTAAAATACTGTAGAAGTCTTGTATTCGTGTAGAACAATTTGGAAAGTGTACCTTATAACACACGTTTAATCTATTAATCAGAAGGGAGGGGTGGGGCCTCATTTTTATATATATCTGTGTGGAAGTAGTGATCAGAGGACAAAATCTACAGGTGATAATATCAATAATGAGAGAGGGTAAAGTTAGGAGACAAGAAATAGACTTAAGTCAGTGGTTTCTTGAACTAAAGCAGATAAAAAGACAGAGGAAGATTCTCCTTTTACTAGACAGGCACACTTTATGTGATTATTCCACCGTTTCAATTTATGTGATTCTACCGTCTTAATTTATATGAATTTTTTTTATCAGTGTTAAAAAAAATTGATCAAATTTATCTTTATACAATGATTTATAGTAATATAAAATAATTGTGCCTTATTTTACATCACAAATTCAAAAGTCTTCTATCTTTTCTTAAATTCCATATCCAATCAAATGAGTTCGCGTAAATTGAAACAGAGGAAGTATGATTTTTGAACAAATACTACTGATGAGAGACACAAACATACATCTAGAGACAAGGATTGCAAACTTGCAAAGGCTAGTAATTTTATTGCTGCGCAGTGAAAATTTATAATTTTTCGCTTGTTACTATCTGGGGATTCTTGTAATTATCCCATTATCGCGGGGGTGGTCAGTAAATTTTTATAACACAGGTATTGCAAAGGGAACTGTGAACTGACCCTCATGTACAGTCTTAAACTTAAAGGAGCTCAAATATTTGGTGAAAGTCATACTTTTTCATTGCCTGCGTACATTTATAGTGTGGATTTGTGAATTCAAATCTAAGTAGATACATACAACATATATTTATACGATCGTTAGAATGTCAATAACTAGGACTCTAGTTGATAGCAATTTAAACTAACTGAATTACGTGCATAATGAGATGCGGTTATGCTTTTGAATCCTTTAATCATGCTCTCGCAAGATGGGCTGGATGAAAAGAAGACCAATCTTGTTGACTTGTTGGAGGAACTGCCGCTTAGGTAGGGCCTATGTAAGTGGATCCGCTAATTATTTACCTGGTGGTATATATCGCACGACAATTTCTCCCTTGGAGACTTGGCCTCGAACAAAATAAAAGTCAATGGTTATATGCTTCATCCTATTATGGAAAATAAGATTTTTACAAAGATAAGTAGCACCAATATTGTCACAATATATAACAGGTAGCTTGAGCTGCTTTAGAGAGACTCCATGAAGAAGATCACAGAGCCGGTTCACTTCAGCCACTGCAATAGCCATTGCTTTATATTCTGCTTCAGTAGATGATGTAACAATTGTACACGCTTTTTGGATACTCAACTGATCGGATTAGAGCCAATAACCAACTTATCACGATCCAAGTTCACCCCCCGTGAACTGTCGTGATGGCACCTAGTCATTACGACTAGGTAAGCCTAACAATTTGCGAAAAAAGAAATAACAGAAATAATACAAATCAAACTCTTATAATGTTCCCAAAACCCGGAATTTCATAAAATCACAAGCTATGGAATAACTACAGTGTTCTAACTCCAGAGTGTCTAAATAAAAGTAAATACAAAAGGCCTAATACTATGAGCGAGAGTGGAAAGGGACTCCTCGATCTGCGGACGCGGAAGACATACTTCGAAGTCTCTGATGGATCACTTCGCCTCAAGGATGGTAGGGCTGAGTCGAAAAATCTGGATCAACACATAAAAAACATGCACATGAAGGACATGAGTACATCACAACGGTACTCAGTAAGTGCCAAGCCTAACCTCGGTCGGATAGTGACGAGGAAGGTCAGGCCCTACTAGTGCTAAAGGAAATACAAGATATAACAATGTAAAAATAAAGCACTATAGTTAAGTGCAACACTAAGAAGTACACATGATAGAAAGAACAATAACAGCCATAACAGAGATAAATAATTACAGCTCACACAGAGATATCTACCGGGGATCTCCCAAAATACCGTCTTGTAGTCCCAAATATAAATATCTAAAGGATCTTCTAAGATACCATCCCGTAGTCTAACTTATACTGCACGGAGATATACCGGAATCCCGATTTGTAGTCCCAAATGTAAATACTCAATACTATGGGAATCTACCGGGTGCAGTCCCGTAGTTCCAATGTAAAAGTGCAGGGGGGAGCTCCCAAAATATAATTTCATAGTCCCAAAGTAAACATACAGGGGGATCTCCCGGGATACCATCCCATAGTCCTAAAGTAAACACGCAGCAACAACACAAAAGAATACAGAATTCGGTCCAAATTTCCATACCAAAATAAAACAGGTATTTCTAGCCTAGCATGCTGCAAGAAATCAAAATAAGGCAAATTCATCAAGTAAGGCAATTAAGCCAACTAAACATGGTTTCCTAAGCTAACAACAGACTTAAATTACACACGGTATGAACGGAAAACTGGAAATCACATTTATAGTTATCTAACGAAAACAGAATTTTCAACAATTAGCTCAAGTACGTACTTGTCACCTCACGTACAGGACATTTCAATTATCACAAACCAATCCTAAGGGGAGTTTCCCCTACACAAGGTTAGACAAGCCATTTACCTCGAACCGGCTCCAAAATCAGCCCGAAACCACGTTCTTTCCACGAGTATTCGACTCTGAATAGCCTAAATCTATTCAATTTAATTGCATAATGTAAATAACGCTTCAAGTAACTGATTCTACAAATAAATTCTAAGCTAATACACAAAATTGGGTAAAATAACCAAAACGCCCTCCGGGCCCATGTCTCGGAATCGGGTAAAATTTACATTTTTAGAATTCTCATACTCTCATGAGTCTAACATACCAAAATTATCCAAATCCAACGTCTAATTCCCATTCAAAACTTGAAATTTAGGTCTAAGAAGTTTCTTTGAATGTTTTTCCAATTTTCCATCTCAAATCGGAAATTAACGATAAAACTAACAATAGAATAATGAAATATAACTAGAAAGGGATAAAGAATTTTTACCCACTGATTTACTCTTCAAATATCTCCCTCTCCCGATATCCAAATCAATTTTCCAACTTTTGAAACTAAACTCTCGACTTTTTGATTTTTCTGCCCAGCAAACCTGCTCCTGCGGTCCACCCATCGCATCTGCGATACCGCTTTTGCGGTTGGGGAACCGCTTTTACGGTTCTCACTTAAAAATTCTATCTCTGCACCTGTGACCCAGATGCCGCATCTGCGTTCCCGTAGGTGCTGTACACATCCGCTTCTACGGTCCCTACTCTATTTCCTTTTGGCCGCTTCTGCGGCTTGCTTCCGCATCTGCGAGAGTTGCACCAGCGGCCTCTCAACCGCAGATGCGGTTATGACAGCATCCCAAAGAACCTCTACTGCAAATTCCATGTTTCCAACTTCTCGTTATTTACCCGAATGTATCCCGAGGCCTCCGGAACCTCAACCAAAATCAGAGACAAGTCATATATCACTATCCAAACTTATACCAACCTTTAAAACACCTAAAACAACATCGAAGCATCGAATCATCATCTAATTCAAACCTAGAAATTCCAAGAACTTACGAATTACACTTTCGATCAAAAAGTCTATCAAACCTCGTCTGAATGACCTGCAATTTTGCACACATGTCAGATTTAACACTACGGAGCTAATCCAACTTCTGGAATTCTATTCCGACCACGATATCAAAATCTCACTATCAAATGGAAACTTCAAAAATTCATCTTTCGGTATTTCAAGCCTAAATGAGCTATGGTCCTCCAAAACAAAATTTGAACACCCTAGTAAACCCGAAATTACCCAACGGAGCTAACGGAACCATCAGAATTCCATTCTGAGACCGTCTTCACACTGCTCCGACTACGGTCCAAATTCTAAAACGTAAACTCACATTTAGGGACTACGTGTCCCAAAACTCTCCGAAACTCCAAATAAATCCTCCCGACAACTCACAATAGCAGAAACGAACACGAGGAATGCAATTAATAAGGGATCGAGGTATTAATTCTTAAAATAATTGGCCGAGTCGTTACATCCTCCCACACTTAAACATGCGCTCGTCCTCGAACCAGCATAGACACATACCTACAGTAGTGAAAAGATAAGGGTAACGGCTATGCATATTCTGCTCGGTCTCCCAAATCGCCTCCTCGCCCGGCTGAACCCGCCACTGAACCTTCACTAATGCAATGTTCTTTGACCTCAACTTTCAAATCTGCCTGTCTGATATCGCCACTAGCTCCTCAATATAAGATAGATTCTTGTCCAATTGGACTGAACTGAAATCTAACACGTGTGATGGATCACCGTGATACCTCCGGAGCATCAAAACATAGAATATTGGATGAACTCGTGCCAAGCTGGGAGGTAAGGAAAGCTCATAAGAAACCTCCCCAACACGCCTCAATAACTCAAAAGGGCCAATAAACCTCGGACTCAACCTCCATTACTTCCCAAACCTCATAACAACCTTCATAGGCAAAACCTGAAGCATCCGCTCTTCAACCATGTAGGAAACATCACGAACCTTCCGGTACACATAACTCTTCTGTCTGAACTGGGTTGTACAGAGTCTATCCTGAAACACCTTAACCTTCTCCAAATCATCTGAACCAAGTGTGTGCCCAATAATCTAGCCTCATCCAGCTCAAACCAACCCACCGAAGATCTACACCGCCTACCATACAAAGCCTCATATGTCGCCATCTGAATGCTGGACTAATAACTGTTCTTATAGGCAAACTCTGCCAATGGAAATAACTGATCCCAAGACCCTCCAAACACAATCACACACGCACGGAGCATATCGTTCAAGAATCTGAATAGTGCGCTCGGACTGTCCGTCTGTCTGAGGGTGAAATATTGTACTCAACTCCACCCGAGTACCCAACTCATGCTGAACGAGCCTCCAGAACCGTAATGTAAAGTGAGTACCTCTATCTGAAATGATGGAAACTAGAATACCATGCAGACGAAAAACCTCCTGGATATAAATCTCCGCAAACCGATCCAAAGATAGAATAGGTGGTACACAAAGGAATGCAATGTGCGGACTTGGTCAGTCGATCTATAATAACCCAAATGGCATCGAACTTCCTCAAGGTCCATGGGATCCTAGTTACGAAGTCCATGGTAATCCACTTTCACTTCCACTCCGGAATGTCTATTTGCTGAAGCAATCCACCCGGTCACTGGTGCTCATACTTCACATGCTGACAATTAAGGCATCGAGCTACAAACTGAACTATATCTTTCTTTATCAACCTCCACCTATAGTGCTACCTCAAATCCTGGTAAATCTTCGCGACAATCGGATGAATAGAATACCGCGAACTATGGGCCTCCTATAGCATCAACACCCAAAGCCCATCAACATTGGGTACACAAACTCAACCCTACATCCTCAATACCCCATCATCACCAATAGTCACATCGCTGGCATCGCCATGCAAAAACTTATCCTTGAGGACAAGCAAATGATGGTCATAAATTGACGCTCCCAGATACGATCAAACAAGGAAGACCGAGAGACCACGCAAGCTAGAACCCAATTGGGCTCTAAAAGATCCAATCTCACAAACTGGCTGGCTAAGGCTTGAACATCCAGCACCATGGGCCTCTCTGCTACTGGTAAATAGGTCAAACTCTCCAAACTCTCTGCCCGGCGGCTCAAAGCATCAGCCACCATATTGGCACTGCCCGGGTGGTAAAAATAGTGATAGCATAGTCCTTTAGCAGCTCTAACCACCTCCTTTGTTGCAAATTAAGCTCCTTTTGCTTGAACATATGCTGCAAACTCTGATGATCAATATATATATCACAAGGCACATCATACAAATAATGAAGCCAGATCTTCAAGGCGTGAACAATAGTAGCTAACTCGAGATCATGAACAGGATAATTCTTCTCATGCACCTTTAGCTGTCTGGACGCGTAAGCAATCAGCCTACCGTCCTACATCAATACTGCACCGAGTCCAACTCATGAGGCATCACAATATACAGTATAGGACCCCGAAACTGGTAGGCAATATCAAAACTGGGGCTGTAGTCAAAGCTGTCTTGAGCTTCTGAAAACTCTCCTCACACTCTTCCATCTATTGGAACGGAGCACCCTTCTAGGTCAGCCTGGTCATAGGTGCCATAATAGATGAAAAAACCCTAAGAAATCGACGGTAATAACTAGCCAAACCAAGAAAATTTTGAATCTCTATAGCTGAGGATGGTCTGGGACAACTCTGCTCTGCCTCCACTTTCTTCGGATCCACCTGAATACCCTCACTTGAGACCACGTGATCGAATAATGCCACATAATCCAACCAAAACTCACATTTCGGGAACTAAACATATAGTTTCTTCTCCCTCAAATCTGAAGCACTACCGTTAGGTGATGCTCATGATCTTCCCAACTCCGGGAATATACCAGAATGTCATCAATAAATACAATGATGAATGAGTCAAGATATGGCCCGAATACACTATGCATCAAATGTATAAAAGCCACTGGGGCATTAGTCAGCCCAAATGACATAACAAGGAACTCGTAATGACCATACCGAGTCTTGAAGGCAGTCTTCGGGATATCTGGCTCCCAAATCTTCAATTGATGATAGCCTGAATGCAACTCAATCTTAGAAAACAGACAAGCACCATGTAACTGATCAAACATGTCATCAATACGAGGTAAAGGATAACGGTTTGTTTTTTATTTTAACCTTGTTCAACTGGTGATAATCAATATACATACGCATAGAACAATCCTTCTTCTTAACAAATAAAACAGGAGTACCCCAAGGTAATACACTAGGCCGAATGAAACGCTTATCAAGCAATTCCTGTAACTGCTCATTCAACTCCTTCAACTTAGAAGGAGCCATATGGTACGGAGGAATAGAAATAGGCTGAGTGCCTGGCAGCAAACCAATGCCAAAATAATATTTCTATCAGGCGACATACCTGGAAAGTCAGCTAGAAACACATCATAAAAATCCCGTAGTACTGGGACTGAATCAACTGTAGGGGTATCAATATTGAAACACATCATGATTTTTGCATGATAATCAAGAATAGCATAATGGGGCGAAAACCAATCCATGCGCAGAATAACATCAAAGTCTACCATGTTGAGCAATAACAAATCGGTTCTAGTCTCAAAACCACTAAGATCAATCAAACACAACTGATAAATGCGATCCTCAACAAGAGAATCTCCAATAGAAGTAGAAACATAAATAGGAGAACTCAAAGAATCTCGAGATACGCCTAAATACGGGGCAGAATAAGAGGAAACATAAGAATAAGTGGATCCTAGATCGAATAGAACCAATGCATCTTTGTGATAGACCAAATAGTACCTGTGATGACAAAATCAGAGGCAAAAACCTTGGTATGGGAAGGAAGGGCATAGTATCAGGCCTGGACTCCCCCTCTAGGGCGACCTCTACCTCCTCAACCTCCACCTCTAGCTGGCTGAGCATGTAGGGTAGCAACTAGAGCTGTAACCATAGCCTGAGAACTCTGCGGGGCATGCTGTGGCCGAGAAGTATGTGGAGATGCACCCCTCCTTAGTCTGGGGCAATCCCTTACCATATGGCGTGTGTCACCACACTCAAAGCAAGCTCTGGGAGGACGTGGAGGCTGTGACTTGCTCAGGCCAGGTCTGCTGGGCTGACCATCGGAAGCACTCCGTGCAGGAGGCGCACTAGATGTTGGTGGCGCGTAATAAGTCTCTTGAGGTCTGGGAGAAGCTGGAATACCACTGGCTGCTGGAAGAGCTAAATAAATAAGGTGACTCATATAACCCCTCCCATAACGACATGCAATTGGGGCACGTGCACCAGAATAATGGCCTGACTCTCGAGACCTCTTGGCCTCCCCCTCCTCTCTATCCCTAGCATGCATACCCTCAATTCTTCTAGAAATGCTCACCACTTACTGATAAGAAATATCTATCTTCAACTAATGAGCCATGCTAGACATGATGCTGGGAATATGCCCCTCAATAAACCGGCGAACCTTCTCGCCAACAGTAGAAGCAAAAGTTGGTGCATGTCTAGCCAAGTCGGTGAAACACACAACACACTCTGAGACAGTCATAGTACCCTGGCGCGAGTGCACAAACTCTACATGCCAAGTGTCCCTGAGGCTTTGGGGAACATACTCTCTCGTGAACATATTTGAAAACTGAGCCCAAGTCAAGAAAGTTGCCTCATCCGGACTGTCTAACTCATAAGCACACCTCCACTGATAGGCGCCTCCTCGAATCTAGAAGGTAGTGAAGGAAACCCCACTTGATCATGATATACCCATGGTATGGAGGATACGGTAGCACTCCTCTAGAAATCCAAGAGCATCATCTGAGGCTAGTTCGCTGAATGTAGGAGGTTGATACTTCTTGAACCTATCAAGCCTCTTATGCTCCTCTTCTGAAGCTACTGCCCTGTCCTCGGGCTGAGCTGGGGCTACCAGTTGTGTAGGGATAATCTCTAGGAACTGATCAACATGCACTCGCTTCTCAGGAGTCTGTGCTCCTCCCCCAGCTTGGGATGTAGCTGTAGCACAGGGAAGCAACCCTTCCTGAGTTAGAGTGGTGTACATAGTCATAAACTGCGCCAGAGTCTTCTGGAGTGCTGGAGTAGTAGTAGGAGACGTATCAATTGTCTGGACTCCCGCTGGAAATACTGGTGACACCTAGGTGGCAATTGCACGGGTGCTCTGGCTGCACCATGAGCGCGCCGTCGGCCTCTACCCTAACCCTGACCTCTGACAAGTTAGTATAAAAGCTCTAGATTCGAAGGATTTATGAATCACAAGCCGGTTTATTAGAATCACAAGCCGGTTTATTAGGTGGCTGATATAGACATGCTATCATCATGGTTGCCGGCCCAATCAACATTAGAGAATACTGTCAGGACAAAGAAGAAGGCTTCTTGAAGTGTACGACAGAAGTTATAGTCACTACTAGAAATTGGAGCTATGGAAACACTTTTTATTGCCACAGACAAGTAATCATTGCTAAAGATAGTGTATTGTTACGATTTGAACCGTTACAAAAACATTGGAACTACCCGGACACTTTGCAACCGAACCGTTGCAATAGTCTTAAAAATATTCCGATATAGGTATCAATGGCAACTTTTTTTATAACCGTAGCAATGAATCAATATATTATAACGGTTATATCTATTGTTACGGTCATTAATTCCCTTCTTATTTTCACCAAAATTTTCTATACCTGCTAATATTAAAGAGGCCCATAATATCATTTTCAATTTTTAGTTTTTAGATTTTATATCTATTAAAATACTAAACCTCTAATTTTAGTTTTATCGGAAATAACGAGGAGATACAGAGAGGCGATTTCAGGACTCCATCTCCTTCATGCAATTTCAGATTCGATCCAAGCATCCATCAACACTTTCTCCAAATCTGAAAATCGTAAATTGGAAGGCATAATTTCGGACTCCAGGCTCAACAACAGAGGCGGCATGCTAATTAATCCTTTAGAGTGTCTCCAAATCTGAAATCGGCTAACAACTCTCTCCTTTCGAGTTTTGATTATAATCTCTTTTTCTTTGTTGCAATTAAGTATACATAATGGCCATCGCAAATCTAGTATGATATCTTAACTCGTGTAGGTGTTGAAGGCTTAATTTTTAGCAGCTTTTTTTAATTTGTTTTTGTTTAAATTTCTAGGTTATTTTTTGCATTTTTGTTTAAATTTTGGTGTTTCTGTAAGAAAGTGATGAACCTGGTTATTGCTTTTTATCCCGCTTATGAAATTATTTTTCAGGTTCCTCTCTCTTAAGCTCTTTCACTTCTGGTTGGTATCGCAAGATTAACTTTTTTACTTCTCTCTTCTTCTTTTTTTCCTTTTATGTAAATAGATGTAAGAGTTGTAGTGTGTATGTTTGTCTTTGTTTTTGCTTACTTTCATAGATGTATGTGCATTACTTTTACAATTTGACTAGTCATTTTGAGCTCTAGTGCGTCGTTCAGCAGCCTGAGGCCATGAGCAGCTTTACTTTAAGTATTATGATGGTCGAAATTTAATTTCGGGAAGTCCGGAGTTGATTTGGAATGCCAATTCTTATTTCGGAAGCTTTAAGTTGAAAGAATTAACTAAGATTGGATTTTAGAGTAAACGACATCGAAATTGGGATCTGAAGGTTCCAGCATGTTCGTATGATAATTTCGGACTTTGGCGTATCACCGGATCGGGTTTTAGATGACCCCGAAGCATTTTGGAGCATATTGTGGAAGTTGGCATTTTTGAAAGAATTTTATAAGTTTGGGTTGAAGTGCATTTTAGTTTTATCGATGTCCATTTGGGGTTACGTGTCTGGAAATAGCTCCGTATGTTGATTCTGATATTGGGAGCGCGATCGGAAGTCAATTTGGAGGTCCGTGGGTCATTTTGGAGTCATTTGACTAAAGATAAAAAAATTGATGGTTTTTGAGAAGTTTGACCGGAGGTGAACTTTTTGATATCGAGGTCGGATTCCGAAAGTTAGAGTAGGTCCATAATGTCGAATATATTTTGTGTGCAAAATTTGAGCTCGATCAGACGTGATTAATTTGACATGTTTAAACATCGAAAGTAGAAGTTTGAAATTCTAAAGTTCATAAAGCTTGGATTGGAGATCGATTCATGATTTTTGCATTGTTTGATGTTATATGAGGCCTCGAGCAAGTTCGTAATGTATTTTGGGACTGGTTGGTATGATTGGTTGGAGTCTTGGGGGCCTCGGGTGGATTCTGGCGGTTAACGTATGGAAAATGGAATTTTTGAAAGGCTGAAGTTGCTAGTTGTTGGTGTAACCACACATGCGAGTATAGAGCCGCTGGTGCGGAGCCTCAAAAGTGGCCCAATAGTTGTAGATGCGAATTTGGCAACAGAGAGTTGGGACCGCAGATGCGGTCATTTGGCAGTAGAAGTGGGACCGCATCTGCGGGAATAGAAGCATAAAAGCGGAAAAGGGAAGCCTGGGAAGCGCAAAAGCGGTAGATTGGCTCGCACATGCGGAATCGCATGTCCAGAAAGTGCTGGAGATAGAGATGTATTTTAAAAATTAGGATTTGGCCATTTTCTCTCATATTTTCTTGGCTTGGACGATTTTTGGGAGAACTTCAAGTGGGATTTTTCATCATCAATGATAAGGTAAGCTAATCCCATCCATCTTGAGTTAAATACATCGGCTATGTATGGATTTTAGCATGTAAATTGGTAAAAATTTTGGGATTTGGTAGAAACACCTAGAAATTTATATTCTTGGAATTTGACCATGATTTTGGGTATGGAATTTAGAGAAAATCATATATTTGAGTTCATAAGGCTATGGGTAAACTTATGCTTCAAAAATTTGGGAAATCTTGGCACGTGGGATCGAGGGCATTTTTGTCAACTTCTCGATCGGGGTTACGAATTGTTATAAATTAGATTATAATGAGTAGTTGAGCATATATTAATGGATTTGTATAAATTATTGGCCAGTTTACATGAACAACATCTTTTATTGTTGTGCATGCCCAAAGCTTACCCTTGCCTAAGCATAGACTCTTTGTAATTTCCCAACCCTCCTGAATCCCTTTATATGAATTATCAACTTGTTTGTGGTTGTTTCCCTCTCCTTTATTCTCTCAGAACTCCGTTTCTTCACTTGCACTCTCTCTTAGACTTAAGTTCTATCCCTCCCTTTTGTGAGCCTTGCCTTGAGACCCTTATGAACTTGGACACTTGAAGGACGGCACTTCCACACTGCATTTGTCCATATTCTTGTAATACAATTTGGGTATGAGCACTGTCCGGAGTCCCATTGAGGCTCTTAGGGAACTCTAACACACTCAAATTGGATAAAGGCTTTGGATCGATGGTCTTTGAGTTGGTCTATCTCATATTTCAGACAGGAAGTCAAGAATCAGGCCATTTAGGGTTGTAGTTAATTTCTTTGTATTTTCTGATGTATTTGTTACTCTGTTTTGTAATAATTTGTGAAGAATACTTAGGGTTGGCCAGTTAAACAGCGTTGGGGTAACTATGCATGCAAATGGTAGAAATCATGCCTATAGGACTGTCTAATTCTGCATATTCAACTATATATAGAAATCATGCCTATAGGACTGTTCTAATTTTGCATATTCAACTATGTATAGAAACCACGCCTATATGATTGTTACAACTTCATTCTGCATAATTCAAATTGCATTTAGAAACCATGTCTATAAGGTTCAACTTTTGCTTTTAGAAAACATGTCTATAAGGTTCAATTTCTGCATTTATATACCATGTTTATAAGCTTTAAAACAAGTTTTGCATCTAGAAACCACATCTATAAGTGTCTAAATGAATCTGATTTTCTTCACCCAATTCTAGACGTAAAATCAGTAATAATACATACCATCACCTACATAACATGTAATCAATGTTTTAATTCTGCATCTATTTTGGATAATCTAAGTCCCCCACTTAACAATGTTAACAAGCATGTTTGTTTTATGATTTTAAGCAATTCATTTTTGAGCTTTACTATATTACCACCTTCTGAGTTCAATAGATACCATGACTATAGGATCCTGTCTAAGCATTTAGGCAAGCCTTAGAGTAATAATTGAAAACCGAATCATCTTCTATTAATTATTACAACTAGCAGACAGTCCCGATTTGGGCTTTTTATCTGAATTATGTAATAAACCAATCTACCCTAATCTTTTAGACTCCTTCATATTTAATTATAATCAAACCTAAGCAGTACGTGCAAGACATGATATTATATGCTTTTTCTGTGCAAGGAGGTATAATTGAGCCTTATATGTTTATATGTCTCCTCAAATATGCAGTATGTGTTTTGTATGTCGCCTTAGAATTTTAACTTCGAAACTCCAAATAAGCCTAATATCCTTCCTTTTTTAGGACTAGTAGTCCTAAGTACCTCCGGGACTGATAGGATTGGGACGGGTAATAGCATGCATTAAGTAATCGATACCAATCTGCACTTTAAACACCTTAACAAGGTGAGATGGGTAGATATAGATATGATAAGCACGCGATAATATCACGTGTATCCCCTCATTGAGGAGTGATTACCGGACATTGTGTGGGGTGATCCATATTATTAATAAACCTAGGACACCTCTCCCTTCATTCTTTATTTCTTTTCCTTAACATTTAACTCTTTATTTTTTAAATCAACTTTTCTAATTGCTCTTGCAAACCTTGTTTACTTTCAAACCATTATGTGCTGAAATCCTCTCTTATTTGAGCCTTATTTGTTTATATGTTAAATTTGCCCAAATTTACAATAACTGCCTGGTCGGGAACCATACTAGTGGATTCTGAGGGGTGCCTAACACTTTCCCCTTAGAATAATTTCAAGCCCTTACCCTATCTCTGGTTATCCAAATCAAAATTCTTCTAGTGTCCTAATGCACCGTAATCATTAGGTGGCGACTCTTCAATTGCAAACCCAGTTCCTAAAAGGAATGAGTTGTCCCTCCAAATGTCATAAACCCGATTTCACGAGAAAAATGGGCTGCGACACCCATAAAATTTTCTCAGTGCCAAACTGGGGCAGATAATTTGTTCGTTTTGTTCTTCTTTGATGGCTTTGCAGGCCCTGCTGTAGAGCACATGTTTTGACGATCAAAGCTTTCCATTTCAGTTATTATCAGAAGAAAGAAGTCTTTGGATCACAGTTTAGTTGGAGGTAACTTTGACAATCTGTCAATAACCCAGCTTCTGAAGATTCATCATCTCAATTGCGGATCAGGAAAGCAGGCACTGAGATTGAGTCATAATCTTTTTTTCAAAGGGCATCAAGATCCAAACTAAGGTCAACACAAACAAGGAAGTCAAGAATCAAGCTGTGACTCTAGAAGATTACAGTATGATTCTCAGCTCCTTTGTGTAAATCCCCGAATGTTGAACACATGTATTTGGGCCCGAGACCAGAGTTTATGCTTTATACATCTTCGGGCCTGAGGCCGCAATTTATGTTTTATGTATCTTTGGTCTTGAGGTTGAAGTTTATGCTTTATGAATTTTTGGGCCTGAGGCCGCAGTTATGTATACGTATACATGGGCCCGAGGCTGCAACTTATGCACATATATATTGGGCCTGAGGTCGTAGTTTATTTATTCAGATAAACAGGTGGTTCATTATCCAGAGAGGGAGTATTCATATCCTTACTGCCTTTGTTCAGTTCAGTTATCAGTTATCATTTGAGCTATTAGTTATGATTTATCATTTATTAGTTCATTTTTATTTTCAACATTTACAGTTCTTTCTTTTTGTTGCTTTATATACCAGTGCAATTCAAATATACTGACGTCCCTTTCCCTTGGGGCCTAAATCTGACAATGCATGTAATGATTTATATGGTGACGATTCAGAGTGTTACGATTCTCATACAAGCTACTTGGTGAGCCCTAGTTTTTTCGGAGCATTATCATTACTTTACATTCTTTCAGTATTTACAGACAGTCGGTATTTTCAGTACTTCATTAGAGGCTTCATAGACTACACACTAGAGTAAAAATTAGACAGCGTCACAATTTTTTCATATTAAGCAATGTTTGCTACAAATATGTTTCATAATTATTTTAGTATTTCGAATGGAAACAGTCTCTCTGCCCTTTTAGGTAGAGGTAAGGCCTGTCTACATATTACCCTCCCTAGACCCCACTTTGTGGGAATATACTGGGTTGTTGTTGTTGTTGTAATTATTTTAGTATTTCCCACTTGATTAAATCATTCAGACTTTCAGTATATCAGCAAGTTTAGTGTATCTTCCATATGTAACATGTTATGATACCATATGTTGATTTAGCCAGCCAGTTAGTTTGCTCAATCGCATGTAGTAAGGCATCGGGTGCCGTGTTACATCCAGGCCCAAGTTTGGGGTGTAGCAAAGTTTGGTATCAGAGCACTAGGTTCAAGTGTCCTAGGGAGTCTATGAAGTCATGTCCAGTGGAGTTTCCTTTTTATGTATGTACTGGCCACACATATAAATGGTTAACAACCAAAACATTCAGGATTGTCTCATTTCTTTCTGCTCTAGATCTTGCCATGAAGCTTAGAGAAATAGGTGACCTTCTTTTCTATTGAATTCTAGACGTATTGAATGCCCAAGCGATGAAAGGAAAAACTCAAGGTCCTAGAGAGGATGATCGCCTATTGGGTTATTATTATGGAGCATAGGTTGGTAACAAATGAGACTTGAATGGATGTAATGGATAACAGTGCAAATTAGAGCAGAACCTTATCAAAAAGTACAAAAAGCAGTTATCATATTCTATGGTTATTAGTTTACATTAGTTAGAAGTTATATGATCTATCAGTTAGCAAGTTTATTTTTTTTGGTATGCTAGTATTCAGTTATATCTTTACCAGATATCCAATTTTCAGTGTATAAAAATTCTGGTGACTTATGAGTATATAGTGATGCCTATGGGTGCCAAAAGAAGATGCAAGTAACCGTGATTATATTGAAATCATCGTATGTTTTATTTCCGGATTAAGACCCAAGACTCATTGGATGGTGCACGAAATGATTTACCAAATGATGACATGCTCTAAAGGATAAGTTTGTGTATGGTAGTGTATCCGTATATATTTTACCACATCGAACAATTTCATTTTAATTCTTAGAAATGGATACACAGGTTGGATGATGATAGTTAAGATTTCAAACCCTACTGTGTAATAATATAATAATTTAATCGTACTGGGTATAGAATTGATCACTAGAGTTTTGGACATAAGAGTGCCTAAGGGCAAAATTCCTAGGAGTTAGAAATGGTTGTATTACCAGCGATGTATTTTTCGTACAACTCATGCACATAACTAAAAAGATACTCCCTTTGTTTCAATTTATGTGGACCTATTTGATTGGGTACGAAGTTTAAGAAAAAAAAAGACCTTTGAACTTGTGGTGTAAAATGAGGCGTATATATTCTGTGTGGCTATAAATCATTGCATAAAGGTAAATTGTTCCCAAATTGGAATAGGTGTCATTCTGTTTGGCATGAACTAAAAAGAAAATAGGTTCACTAAATTAAAACGGATGGAGTATGATGTACAAAATGAAAACCAAGAGCAGATGATGTTGAGTTTCAGGGAATGATTTCAAGTTGTTTGGATTTATTCAAATTAAAAATAGAAAGTACCACGTTAGTGAATTACTATAAGAAACAGCTAGTATTGTGAGATAAAAAATATGACGGTTCCCCCTTAGGTTATGTGACGAGGTGTTTACCTCGGATGTTTATAATCTGATATAATTTTGAATGTAAAAGTTTGAGGTTATATATTCCAATTTTGTTTAAGACAGATGAGATTTTCCTAAGATTGATCCATGTACATAGTTTAAAAAAAGATAGTATGTGATCGTAAAATAGGGTCGATGGTAAGTAGAGTTAGGAATAACCTTATGCTTCACTTTAGTTATTCAAAGCAGAACAAGAAAACATGATGCTAGCAGGTAGTTAGTAAAAAATTAGTAAGTAAATTTTTAGTAGATACAATGAATTAACAACATCAGCAGAGCTAGTAGAGGTACGATATGATTTTCTTAGCCAGGTTAACACCATGCAATGGATAACAGTTTGAAATACCAAACGTGTGTTAGAACCGAAAGAGTATAAGTTAAACCCAAAATATAGTGACAATGAAAAAAAATCAGCTAGACTATAAGGACACAAACTACTTAAGAATAGCGTTTAAGAGTTATCGAAAAAAGGTTTTCCGAAGATTGACAGTGTGAGCAGAGTTAAATCATTAAGATTATGTATGATGGTTGTGAATAAATTAACTTTTTGTTAATACAAGTAATCTAGTTTTTTCTAGTAAGAAAGCATGCTTATAAGTACGTTGGAAGATGAGTAGCCATTGACATAAAGTGCAAAGAATTGCAGAAGGTAAGAAAAATTTGTTCGGATCCCAACAAAAGAGAAGGATCTGCTAGTACAAGACTGTAGCCTTTGGTCTAAGGGAAAGATGTGAAAATCATCAGTAAGTCCAATTGGAGACTTGAAACTCACATAGTTAGCATAGGATATAAAAACTATAAAATTATGCCCAGTTATGTATCACGAGGGTAATGTCATTGCACGAGACTCCAATTTCGGAGTACTGGTCAAAGACTTAGCTCGCAACAATACTATAAGTATTTTCAGGAAGTACCTTAAAATATCAAGTATGGAAAGTATAACTCATGATTGAGGCAAACAAAAGAAATATAGTGAAAGAAAATAGGAGTTCAACTTTCAAACTCCGAAGATGGTAAAGTTGTTGTCCAATCGAGGAGTTCAACTTTCAAACTTCGAAGATGGTAGAGTTGTTGACCAAAATAGGACTTGTTCCTCGTTAGTAGACGAGAGAAAGAGAAACAGTTTGATGATATCTACTTGTTGCAGCTAAAAGAGGGATTCACATGCATAAGATGATGGCTTTTGAAGGGGAAGATGATTGTACTTTGAAGTATGAAAACCGATTGTGTGTTCTAGATGTAGATGGACTTAGAAAGGGAGCACCATGTTAGAAGCCCATAATTTCGTGTATTCTATACACCCCAAATTTAGAAGAATGTATCATGATTTCAAGGAGATTGATTGGTGGACCAACATGGAAAAGAACGTCAAATACTTTGTAGCCAAGTGTTCGAATTATCTGCAAGTGAAAGTCGGGCAGCGTAAATCCTAGTGTTTTACCACATAATAGACATATTCTGGAGGGGAGATTGTAAATATGGACTTTATAATAGAATTATCTCACTCATTTTGAAATCATGATTTGATTGGGTGATTGTAGATCGACTTACCAAGTCAGCGCACTTTTTGCCAGTAAAGATCACAGATTCAGCAGAGCAATATGCCATGTTGTACATTCAGGAGATCCTCCGATTGCACAGGACTCTATTTTCTATCATTTCAGATCATGGTGCTTAGTATACTACGAAATTTTAGAAGAACTTAGAGAAAATATTAGGCATAATAGTAAACGTCAGCATAGTTTTTAATCATCAGATAGATGGCCAGACGGAGCACACTATTATGACACTTTAGGCTCTGTCCTTAATTTTAAAGGTAATTGGAATGATCATATGCCTCTCATTGAGTTTGCTTATAATAATAGCTACCATTCTAGCATCAAGATGGTATAGCACGAAGATCTCTATGGGCGAAGGTGTAGATTGCCAATTGGTTGGTTCAAAGTTGCCGAAGCAGAATTGTTGGGACTAGATTTGGTCTATTAGGCTATGGAGAAAGTCAAATTGATTCAAAAGAGTTTGAAGATGGCTCAAAGTCTCCAAAATTCCTATTCGAATGTGCAATGTAGAGACCTAGAGTTTCAAGTTGATGATTGGGTGTTCTCAAAGTTTAGACTTTGAAAGGTGTTATAAGATTTGGAAAGAAAGGAAAGCTCAGTCCCAAATACATCGGATCATATAGGATCCTATGAATGATGGTCAAGTAGCTTATGAGTTAGAGTTACCACCAGAATTGGTTGTTGTACACCTAGTATTTCACGTGTCATATTATAACATTCAAGTTTATACTATTCCGATCTCATGTCACGACATTTATGTTTACATTATTTAGATATCATGTTATAATATTTAGGTCAGTTCAATACTCAGATACTCATGTCAATCTAGTACTCAGATATTCGTGTCAGCTTAGACTCAGATATTGATGTCAATTCGATACTCAAATATTTGTGCCAATTCAGTATTCATATATCCATGTTAGTTTAGTATTCACGTATCCATGGTAGACCAATATTCACGTATATGTTTCATGTTATGCGCATTAAGATGCCCTGTGAGGCTTGTGATATGCTATGATAGCTCGCGTGTATTTCGGATAAATGTTGAAGGTAACTAGCCTTTTCATTTAGACCTTATATTATAATCTCCATGTCTTTTACCATTCAGCCGGCTCAATATTTAGTCAATGCAGTAGCCATTCAGTTAATTATCCCAGCAGTTTAGTAATCATGTATTCATTCAGTTTAGTATGCAAGTGTTCATGAAAGTTCAGTGTTCTCATGTTTCCATCAGACCCGTTTAAGGTCCAGAGTTAGTTATAGTGACAACCAGGACAATCATTCAAGGACGAATGATCCCGATGGGGAGATAATGTAACACTTCGTAAATTTGGACTAGGTGTGGACGTGTTAAATGAGTATTAATGTGACACCTTAGACATATAAAGTCCTATCAGGATGAGTAGAGTAGAAACATTTATTTAGGAATCAAGACGGAGAGTGGGTGCATAAGATTCGATAAAATCGATTAAGTTTATGGAAGGTCTATCTTCTAACAGAATTTCATGAAAACTCGTTGACAATATAAGAAAAATAAAACATAAAAGTTGTAGCCCTTTGAAATACCTTTCCAATGAAATATTAAGGAGCCCAAACAGATCTTTGTGCAAAAAGTTATACCCATTTTATTGGACAATACACAGTCTGCGCTCATATGCTTGCCCAACTGTTCGTATCCTTACTTCCTTTGTATTCATACCTTACTTCCTTTCTTCAATTAAGTTATTAGTTATCATTTCAGTTATCAGTTAACATTGCAGTTATTAGTTATCATTTATCATTTATCATTTATCAGTTTCAGTATTTACGGTACTTTCTTTCAGTTTCTTACATACTAGTGCAATTCAAATGTACTGACGTCCCTTTTGTCTGGGGCTTGAATCTCACGATGTGGGTAATAATATACAGATTGATGATTCAGAGCACTAGGGTTCTCGTACCAACTAATTGGTAAGCACAATTCTTTCGGTGCATTATCATTACTTTACAGTCTTTCAGTATTTAAACACAATCAGTATTTTCAGCACTTCATTAGAGGCATCATAGACTACACACTAGAGCAACAATTAGATAGTGTCACATGATTTTCATATTAAGCAATATTTGCTATAGATATGTTTAAGAATAATATTAATGTTTTTGCACTTGATTTATATCATTCAAACTTCCAGTATACCAGCATGTACTAACTTATCTTCCGCATTCAATATATTATAATAACACATGTTAATTCAATCAGCCAGTTGGTCCGCTCGGTCGCATGTAGTTAGACACCGGGTGTCGTATTACGTCCAAGCCTAGGTTTGGGCGTAACATTTGTTCTGATTCTGATGTTTGAGTTTCATATAACAAGACTACGAGTTAATTACAGACCAAAATTTGAGCTATGGAAGTCCAACTTTTGAAAGTAAAAGTTTTTAGCTATTGTGTTAAGTCTTTGATTTATAATTTTTCTATTTAGAAGTTCTTAGTTGGCATAAATCAAGAGTTCCAGTAATCTAGGTTTTGGTACGGATCTTTCTTTTTAGGTGTGTATCTCATGTCCAAAGCTTGAACATGTTAATATATGACCAAAAAAACCTAGTGAACAATCCGATCGCCTTTTTTATAAAGCTCTTCCGGCTTTGGATTTTGAGCTATTCAACACTGGTTTTGCTTGGAGAACTATTTAGAAAGGAGTACAGGTTTCTAATGGATAGAAAATCTGAAATTGCTATACTCTTGCTCCCAAATTTGATACTGAAAAGTTAATAGCTAAAAAGAAAATTCAAGATATTGAATATAGGATACAGAAACAAGAGGAAAAGGCTAAAACGAAGAAACATGAGAACTTATTAGAGATAGAAGCAAATATGCACATCGGAATACAAACTCCCTGCACATAGTTACACAACAAAAGATTGAAAACTGACTTGCTGCCTTGGAGCCTTCGAGCCTAGCCCGCAACTCCATTTAGGACTCCCACTTCATTTTCACCTCCCTAACCCCTATCTTAAAGGGGAGATGGTTGCTTATCTCCAAAAGGAATTCAAACCTAGGTAGGTGGGAGGGGGCGACACACAACGACTAATCCGTAAAGACCATTCTTTTGTCTAATATGCCTAACAGCCCACAGATCACTCCAGGGGAGGCGTATATACATCATATATTGCAGAAATTTTCTTATTCAAACACTTCTTTTTCTAACCACATTTCTTCCCTTTTTTGCGATTTAAAAAAGGGGGGTAGGGGTGCGCATTGGATAATTTTCAATATTCTATTCACTGAACACCTAAACTGAAATTGAGACATAATACCATTGTGATGACAGGTTAAGCATCAATCTCCAGATGAGGAGTACGTTCTTGTATACGCTTCATTCATCTTTATTAGATATTTCATGCCTTTTCCTCTGTCCTACTTCTACTAGTAAAGTTAGGAGAGCTTCACAAACTTGAGATGCATCAGCCTCCATCGGGTCATCGTTTAATGATGAATATACCATCCAGGCATGGTCTAATTTCCGTTTTGGCCTAACGACCACAGACCCAGGGACTTCCGCGTCACGACAAGTGACAAGCCCGTCACTCTTCTCACCATACCTGATCTGAAGAAGCTGGGCACATGCCGCCATCACAGCACCAAGAGGCATCACCACCGGAAACATAGCAGGCTGGGCAGTAGAAAAAGATGGCATTTCTGCGTGCGCCACACGGGATAATGTGGCCAAGACCGCTGGAGAAATGCTGGCCTCCGTTTGGAAGGAAACAACAGGAAGCTCCTTTGGCAAGTGGTATTTGCTCAAGAACTCCTTCCTCCTCTCATACGTCAAATCTCCCAAAGCTTGCATGTCACCCTTCAAAACAATTGTGGATATTAGAATACCCTAAGAGTAAACAGAAAGCTCTTAAAGAAAACAATTCCTCATAACATGCATCGGACAAATGGAATATGGCATCTATCGGAGTTTATTTTGCTTTGTTGTGTATGAGCAGCATAAATGCAAACATCCAAGACAAAAGATAGGCATGTTTCAGGACAACTCGAACTACACCCATTTGCTCAAAATGTAAATTTTGATGTGGCAGAATCTAATCATCCAGTCTAAAAAAGGAAATGGTGGAGTAGCATAGTACTATTGTAAACCCGTTTGGGATTCTACTACACCTGATGAGGGACATGTGATATATTATCCAACACACTCACATAGGCTCTAAAGTTTACACGGGGACTTGAAAGATTTTTTTATGAAGAAAGAATTTTCTTGGTGGAATTAAGAGTTGCTTGAAAGGCTAACAAAGAGACCTGGAGTAGAAAGAGACAACTGACCACTAGACCTGTATAGCAGATACAAAGAGTAATCGCAACGGGATAAAAGTTAACCGAGAGTAACTTAGGCCTCATTTGTTTTTTTTAAGATTAAGACGTCTGAATCTGAATACACATCTGAATATATTAAGATGTGTATTAAGATCTGAATAGAAATAATTAAGACTGTTTGATTTTTAACATCTGAATGTATAAAATTTATTTTTATTTGAAAATTAATAAACATAAAATTCAAATGAAATACTAACAAATCTAATATTCTATCAATAAAATATATAATTTTTTATAATATGATAGTTGTTGGTGGTGATGGCTAACATGTGAATGCCGACTAAAAGCGGTGGTTAGTGGTAGTTTTGGTTGATGATAGTGGTTCATGCTAGTAGCTAGTAGTGATTGGCAGGGGTGGCGATTATGATTGAGGATGGTGGTGGTAGGAAGTGGTAGTAGTTGTGATTGAGGAAGGTGATGGGTGGGCGGTGGTAGGTTGTAATGATAGGCAGTGTCGACTGTGGTTATTGATGGTGATGATGTGGTCAGTTGTGGTAGTTGAGTCAGATGAGTGTTGATTGTGGGTGGAAATGATAGTGGTCGAAGTGGTAGAGATTGTCGATAATGGAGGCTATGATTGAGGATGACGGTGGCATGGTGGTGGTGGTGGTTGGGGGAAGGGGGTGGCGGTGGTGGTGGTTGAGTATGGTGATGGTGGTGACATGGTGGTATAATGGTAGGTGGTGGCGGCATTTAATAATAAATATGTGATAGCATCTTAATGAAATTAAGTCTCAGTTATAGATCTTATTCATACAGATCTATTCAGACTCATTAAGTGATTGTGAAATAAAAAAAACAAACACACTTAATAATTATGATCTGAATAATTAAGATTCAGAGTTTAAAAACAAACACACTTAATGTCTGAAATCTGAATGATTAAGATTCAGACTTCCATTAAGTGCAAACAAATGAGCCTTAGTGACTCAGATGTGCTGAATATAGAAAAAAATCCTAGAGAACCATAATAGATAGAAAGAAGAATCGTAAAAATGAGCTTGCCAAGTTTGTTCGGACACAATGTGAATGGATCTGAGCATCCAACCCAATATCATAAAGCAGTGAACAGAGTAGCACTGGACCATTATAATCTTATAAGTTCCAGATTCAGACCATTAATCGGAACCTTACTATCTTAAGCATGATATTAATCATGATATTCAATTTCTGAAACTTCCATAGGGCATCTCCTGGCTCATGTACAAATTGTTCTCAAAAAACAGGGATGAGAGTCTATCATTTCCAGAACCATTACATCCAGTCACTCAATCTAAGCGTGTTGGACCACACAATGTGCTTTCCCCAACTTATTGGAGAAGGTCATACTCTAATCGGCATAATTAAGTCATAAATCCAAAAAAGAGAGAAGGCATGTTTTTCAGTTTATAGATGATCAAAGTACTAGCCGTTTCAAGCTTAACCTCCAAGAAATTTACAAGTAGCATTAGATCAGTTTTGAATCAATGCTTGGAGCAACTTATACGGTTAAAAAGTCACTATTCATATTCGTAACATAACCATATTCAAGCAGAAACCATCTATAACAACTAGGCCATAGTGTCTTGAAACAATGTGCCCTTTGATTAGGAACCAATAATATGCATGACGCAACTAATCCATCATAAATAGTAAGTGAGAGATCCCAGAATATGACCAAATCTTGATAAGAATTCTTTAGTTTTACAAATTCAGGTTGGTTCCGGGAGCGGCCCTTCCATAAAGCAAGTAAAGCAACCGCTTTAAGCCCCATATTTGTGGGGGCCCCATTTTTTGTTACACCTAATAGACTATATATAAGTTTAAAAAAGAGTTCTATAAAATATAAAAGTTTGATTTCTTTCTTTAGCAGATATAGGGAAGAAGGATTTGCAACTGCAATGATTTCTACCAAAGAAATTGCACTTGAAATGAATATCGAATCCGAATTTCACAAGAAATGTGTGATATGTAGGAAGTAACAATTTGATGTGCAATGTTGATAATGAAATCTGAAAATCTTTCGGAGAGTCCTTTATAGTTGATTACTTTTATATATAATATACAAGGCTATTTTTTTTACTTCAAAATAGATTTAAACAATTCGAAGCATATGAAAATATTTTTGATTTTCTATTTAGTAGTAAAGACTAAGACCGCTAGATGTTGGAAATTTGAAAAAATATTGCCTTAATTTTGGATGTTCCTTAAAGCATAATAATCAATTTGATATTGATAATTCAGATTTATTTTCTGAATTAAAAGTATTAAGGAAAATAGTACAATTAGAAGATAACAGTTTAATTGATACACTTAATCAAATAAAAAAAATTAATTCTTTTCCAAATGCCTAAATTGCTTATGGAATAATGTTAATTAACTCATGTTACCATTACTTCAGCGGAAATAAGTTTTCAAAATTAAAATTGGTAAAATCATACTTAAGAACAACAATGTCACAAGAAAGGCTAAATGAATTAGTTATATTGTCAATTGAGAAATACTTATTAGGACTTAATGTTTGTAAGAGAATTATTTATAACTTTGTATATAAGAAAAGCTAAAAAAATAATAATAAAAAAATTAAAACGCTAAGGCCCCTCATGAAGTTTGGCTTTAGGCCAAAAAATTGGTCAAGCTACCCCTAGTTGGTTCAATTTGAAACTATAAAATAATACTTCAAATATATCTCCTCTTCTACACCTCCCTCGCCGGGATTAGTAAGGTAAAGTCCACACAGGAACCTTGCTCTGGCTGGTATTATCTTTTCAGAAAGGAAAAGAAGACAAGCTCACTGATACATTCTCACCATCAGTACTCTATATAATCTCTCTCCCAATACAGGTTTAAACAACACTTTCCTGAAAGGAACTAAGATAATGAATATATTGAAATGCCTTCCAACTCCTCATCTATGGAAACGGATAATTTTTCCATACCCTCTCTCTCTCTAATCCACTCCTAATAACAGGAAGGATAAAGAAAAACTGCAAGGCTATGGACGAGGCTCTAGGACACCATAAGTGACTTTGGGGGTGCATAAGAATAATGCTGAATATGGTGTATTAGCAATGCTAGTATTAGTTATGATGACATTAGTTATGCTGACATATTTCTTATCCATTGTTTCATTTGACGAATTAAAGCATTGCACAATTTCTAAAAGAATTATTTGTTCACAAAAATACCCTTATAAGCACTCCAATGTAGAGTACAAATTTATAAATTTATAATGAAAAAATTGGCGGAGTATAGATATAAATAGCTAGAGCAATTTCAGTGTCAAATTTTATATCAAACTTGCATTAATATAATATCATATTTTAGTCAAGCACAAATTATGAAGGGCAATTTTGTCTCTAAAGGTCTTGATATGAGGGATAAGGAATAATTAATCCCGGGACCAATTTAAGAAGAGTTTATCCCATGTTTTGTTGGTTGAAAGCTGCGGTATAATTAATCCTGGGATTAGTTACCTCGGAATTATAGTGATGGAAAGGTGGAATAACTATTCCCGAGATAATGGGATAACTTCATTCCAATCAAACGACCCCTAAGTTGCATCACAACCCATTGTATTGTTAATACCATGGTTTCCTATGCACTAGTTATGCATAGGATAATACCAAATAGGGTGTATAACAAATGCATATGTTTAAAAAATGTACCAAACAAGGTATTATTAATATCCAAGGCTAATGCATACATTAGTTTATCTAATACATCCTACCAAACGACACCTTAGTGCTTTATCACCTTTCGTAGTTTGATGACCTAACTTCAGTAGATGTCTTTAATAAATACTAACTACGCACCCACTAATTCCTCTACTAAAGGGAAACTTTTCAACTCCAAGTTTGAACTTCTCTTGACCAGAATCTTTACCTTAAATCTCTTTCTTTTTATCGCCAAGAACAAAGCCATACGCAATCCTTGTCAGAAATACGTATCATGAGAATCTTGTATTACTCTTATCTCTTATTTGTACAAGTTGACCCACAACATGAAACAGCGAATTTCCTCAGAGCTATTGATGATTTAAGCATGACAGAAATTCCGATTGCTTGTACTCCATTGGAACAGAAAACAAGACAATCCCATCCCACACTCTTTTTTAATCCCACACTAGAAAAACAATGCGCATCAATAACAAATAAGCAATTACTGGTGGATATACCTTGATTACTTTACAGATGAGAATCTCCATAATCTTGCGGATGTTTACATAATCACCAAGCTGTCCTTCTCGGAGAATGTCTGAAGCAATTGGACTTCCACCATAGGGACTCTGCGCTAAAACCAGCCCTGCAACCTTATCTTTCAAATCAGACCAATACATGGACAGAGCAGCTGCAGCATCTACTCCCCCTTTACTGTGTCCAAGAAGCAAGACACGTTTATTGGAGCCCCAATAAACTTCTTCAATGTAATCTTTTATTTCTCTAGCATTCTTTTCCACTGAGGCCTGCATATTTCATGTTCGATGGTATGAGAACAAACAATAAACTGCACACATGGTTTACAAACAAGAGAGATACCTCACTATGAATTTTGGCTATATGACAAGTGAGTCCCATTTTTGAAAAGCTTGTTTTTGTATTAACAAAGTAAAGTGGTCCATGATTGCTAAAGAGACCTGCACAGAGAAGAGACGACTAGCAATTATCAGGAAATATGCTACTAAAATGATTAGCTTGCTCATAAATTCAAGACTTCTTGAATGATAAGATCATTATTCAAGCATCCCCTAATAACTATAATTAAGAAGATCACGAATATAGCATGGTCCAACAGTTGTCAAAGACACGTGCAGGGAAATGAGGGAAAATAATCCACATAATTGTACTGATGAGAGAGACTTTTGGCACAACTAATGTACTTTCCATAAATTCTATTGAGGCTGATCTAGTTTGTCCAACAGTGGTCAAAGACACGTGCAGGGAAATGAGGGAAAATAACCACATAATAGTACTGATGAGAGACTTTTGGCACAACTAAAGTACTTTCCATAAATTCTATTGAGGCTGATCTAGTTTATCCAACAGTGGTCAAAGACACGTGCAGGGAAATGAGGGAAAATAACCAATGAGAGACTTTTGGCACAACTAAAGTGCTTTCCATAAATTCTATGAGGCTGATCTAGTTTCAAATATTAACCATTTTGGCTGTTTACAATTGCTACTGATCGGAGGAAGGGTGCTTTTACCTGGTACTAACAAGTAAACCATTGAATTTGGTAATTTATGTAGTCCATGCCTGACAAAAAAGATCCGAACAAGGTCAAATTGTATTCGCAGACAGTCGCAGTCAATTTGTACGTATGGTATTTGTACCTAATATCGTCAAGGATTTCCACAAATCTATCAGTTTGATCTTCGACAGGAGGCATATGTGAAGCACGTTGTAGCCATCCAATATCATCAGCTGACCCACGAACTGTCCTTCTCACCTTCTCTATAAGGCTAAATAAAAGGCAAAAACCATGAGGAAAGGTACTTCAATAAGAGCACGAGTTATGCCCAGCGGGTAGTACCACAAACATTAATTGTTTTTACAAAATCAGTAGAAAAAGAAATAGAGTGAGTTTTACGGAAAACCAGCAATTTCTATGTAGTTTCAGTTATGCATGTGCAGATGATTATACATACATGATTATGTCTAACAAGCATATGATCCGGCATTTAACATGCCAAACTTGTATCCATTCAGATAATCATACCCTTGGAAAATGGAAATGCCATTTGGGCTGGCCTGCGTTGATTGAACCTGTGCATGGGAACTGTCAGATAGATCCTCTGAGTTCCTTGTTGCATTACCACTTTGAGAAGATTCTCTAGATAAGGTTCTACTTAATCCTTCATGGAGAAGCGGAGCATCGACAGATGGTTGAGATGAGTTACAAACAGCTAAATGACTTCCACTTGAAGAACCACCACTGACGGCGGGGGATCCTCTACTTTCTGCAGAACCAAATGTAACCATCTCTTGGCCTCCTAAGCCTCTGGAGGCAGGTTCTGCTACACCTGGAAGTAGAAAACACATCATACAAGCACCAAATTGCAAATCCATAACCAGAGCTCATAGCAAATTCTAGGAGAAAAGAAATTTGCTGGCGCCAGAATTCAGGAGTTAAATATCATGTCATTAACATTTATGACCAAATTGCATCTCAAAGAGAAGGGGAAAAGAAAAAAAAGAAAGAAACTATTAAAATCTATTCCCAAATTTCCAGAGTGTCAAAACATAAAATTCAGTGGCACTAAGATACATGGCTTCAATATAAAACAAATATGATCCAAGTATCCAAACAAAAGAATAGGATAGTTATTGTATCCCTCACCTAAAGGATTAAAACTAGCCTTTGATCATGGTAGACAATAGACATCTTACATTAAGGAAATCAACATCTTCCATTAGCTTTTGCCACATAATTTATCATCGGAAGTCTAACCTGGAAGATATTACTTGGGTACAACTGGCAAGAAATTCGGAAGGGAAGTTTGTAATACTCTAAAACAATAAAAAAGAAGACTTTAAAAGGTAGAAATTCGACTATTCATGGAGCATATAAAATCTTAATGCATCAAAAATCACGTAGGGACCAATCTCAGCCAATCATCATTAACCAACAAATTGGGGGAATAAAAAATTTACTAAGGGGAAAGAGAAGGAACACATGAAAAAGTTCATGAAGCTCACCAGAAAAGTCCATGAAACAGCGAGTAAATAATGATGTTGTGTCAGCAAGATAGGAAGCAGCATCATTGAGAGCCGGGACAGAAGTAAGTAGCTGAGGGATACCCCTATTGCTTCTCAAAGAACTGTCATTCGCCTGGCCGAATAAGGAGACAACATTAGGCAAATGATAAAAGACAAGAAATGTTTCCAGAGGTTAGGGACCAAAGGATTCAGAACAGTGGGTAGAGGATTATCAATAGACATGTACACTTTAAAAGATGAAAAACAAGGGATATCTGATAGAAGTTGATAACTTTAGCCCTTAGTTCTTGGACAAAAAGTTGATATCTGACCAGATACCAAATCTGCACAAAATGGTAGTGACCTTTCCACGTAAACAGAGACATAAACTTCCTGGAGCAACATGACGGAAAAAGCAGAAATGCCAAATGCAGTTATGAATGATAATGGGCCAACCTTCTACACTATATAGGCCGCCTGCAACCACCTGAGTCTTGATGTGAGTAGATATGTGGATTCGGTACTGGAGAGGAGATGTGGCCATGTGGGCATTATACGCATTCTTAACCACTCAGTCCTGCACCACTGTTTTTTTCTTTCTGGTTATAATTCTTGTCTGACCGTAATTTCATGTCAACACAAGGGTTTGGATATACAGGACTGGCCATCAGTCACACTGCATGATGATAGTTGAAGATTGCAATTCACATGCCTAGTATCAGGAGCTATTTTCGTCACAGCCCGCAAGCCCTAAGCAGTCAGCTAGTGGATCTGCATAAATTACTGGAGGGCGGAGGCTAATCCAAACCAGAGCAAAAAATAGAGAGTGTGAGTGCAACAACAAGATGTCAGTAGCTTAACAACCATTTAGGATAAACACAATGTAATATCCTCTTTTTTGGATAAGTAACTACACAATATATTTACTTAATATATTGGATCCTTCCCTTCAGTTCACATATTCACAACTTCTTTTCTAGGCACTTAATTCCAAGTACTTCAGTCACTATAATTTTCCCAACAGGTACATTTGGTTCAGCCTTAACTCACGACTTCCATGTGCTTTACTTCAATTCCATTCAGCACTTACACTAACCTAGCAAGTGTCATTCAGCTTCCGCTAACTCCCGGTTACCATATCTCATCAAGCATGAAATACAAAACGCAATGCCTGAAAGCCATTCCTCACTGCAAACAATCTTCTAATGCTTTCCCGATAGAAGCAAGTTAATACAAGCTTATATTAATATTGAGCAGAAACGACAGGAATGTCCTTTCACAAGGCAAAGGTTTGTCCACGTAACAGATCTAAATCAAAAGTTCAAGAATGAGACATTTCATTCGACAAAATACTTCCCACTTTCTACTTTCTCCCACCTCACTCTTAAGTTTCCATCAATTGAATCCTCAAATTCATACCTAACTATTTTCACTGTGCTCAGCTGCTCTGTCAAATTCCAGCACTGCATGTGATTTAAGCCAGATTTGTGAAAACAGAAGGAGGTCAAGAGTGAGGTTCTAGCTAAGTGGTACCGAACAAAGAGAAGTGCTCCGAGTCTCAGATGCTTGGTTCTGTGGGCTATGGCTGCCTGAGAACTAGCCTTCCCACTTAATTGTCTTATATAGCCACTACTAGAGGAAGAACGTAAAGATTTATAAAGTGGACAATCCACTAAATTATGATTCAATAATTTGATAAGATCAACGGGGAATCCTGTCCATGCTTAATGCAGATAGTTTTAATATGTCACCATGTCAAAAATGAAAAAACTCGGACTTAAGATAACTCGAAGAAAAATCACGAAAATTTAGTAACTCTGTCCATAAACCAGTCCTTGTAGGTGGCAGCTCCAACGATCCTGGTACTACAAATATAGAGGACTTTCAACCGGATGGTCTAGTAACCAAACGATCACATTAGTTGACAATGCAGGCAACCCCAACTAATGCACTCTTCAACTAATAGAGAGAAGAGGAAAGGAATGCCACAAGTAGTATGTTATTTGAAGTTGAAAGATGTCAAATCAACACATTACAATTCACTGCCACACAATAAAACCTCTAAATTTCAACTGAAAAACAATCTGAATTACAGTGACCTAAATATAATGTTAAAAGCAGAAACTACTTGAATGTACAAAGAAAGCTATAACAACTATTAGTATTCATGGATAAGACTATTAGCTTTCAGTGGGAAAAACTCTCTCGTTTGAAAACAAAACAAGCCAAATTTTGAAAAAAGACTTATCTTATGGGCCAAGCCTGGGATGCTAGACTAAAAATGAAATTGGAGAAGTTCAGGTATTGTGATGCTTAGGGAAAATGATCAACGCATATCCTATGCCTTTATGGATGGATGACAACTTTAAGGCAAAGGTCAAAGTGTTGAAGTACAGTATAGAGCTCTGCAATTCGAATGGTATAGATTTTGTCTCTAGACTTCATTACTCTAGTAAATAATTCATGGCGAATATCTCACACAGGGAGAGCTTCGAATGACATTGAAAATATCTAAAGCTTCTATCCTACTCAGAGGCAAAATTATAGCACTGTTTTATGTAAGCAAAATCATGGCAAATTCAGAAAGATCTTCCTAGCACTAAAGTTTGCTACGATCAAACTAGACGAGTAATTCAAAATGTACATCCTTGGAGATTTAAATTTCCCTATTTGTTTTCAGCATAAATGAAACTGGTTCCCACCATTCAAGATGGATTTTCAATTGTTTTTATTTAATTTCATAAATAAGTAATCATAGGCAGAGGAACCTTACCACAAAGGGCTCGCTCGACTCCTGAGTTGTGTTGTTACGTCTGTCCATATCATAAACTAACCGCTAATAAAGCAAACAAATAAATAAAAATTATCAACAAAATTTAAGTAAAAAACATGAAAACACATCTTCAATCAACAAAATTCTAAATTTAGATTAGAAATTCGAAATACATCAACAATCCTAAAAAAATAAAATTCAGAGTATATTAACAAAAAACATGTACCTTTAATCTGCAAAAGAGATTGAATTATGCTTTGATAATTTTAAGATTCTGGAAAAAAATGAATTGTTTTTGCCAACAAAATAAAAATTATAAAGATGAGGTTCGAAAATGATGGAGAAAGGGTAAATTGCTTAATTGCAAAGCAATGCCAAAGTTAACGGACACTTCATGGAGAAGAGGAAGATGACTAGAAATCACAAGAACGACGTCGTACTGAAACTTACGTGCGAAGGATTACAAATTAAATGTGAAAGAAAATGACGGTTGTCGGGGAAAAAATGACGGTTGACGGTTAGGATTAGCGGAATAAAGATTGGGCACCGCCTACGTATTTGGGCTGGGGCCCATGGCAGCTGTTTTTGGACTAGTCTTGAAAATCAAATCTATTTCTCAAAATGGATCTTGATGGCTTGATCCAAAAAAAAAAAAAAAATAGAGTTTTGATAGACTTTTTTCCTAAAAGGGTAAATAAATCCTTTTTACTTTTATTTTTTGACCAAATTAATTTTTTTTCCTTATTGAACCACCTCCAAAAGAATAAAGATGTATATGTCCATTTAGGGTGTTCATGGTTCGGTTTTGGATCGGTTTTTCCCTTAAAAGAGAATCAAACCAAGTAAGTCGATTTTTTCTCGATACGGTTTATGTCGGGTTTTGTCAGCTTTTTGGTTTTTTCGTTTATTTGTCGGTTTTTTCTTAAATACAAGACCTACACTACCAAACACATATTACGACGACTACATTTTCAACGAAACACTATCAAATCAATTGTCCTTTGAAAAATCTATTTCAAGATATATTGATGATAATTGAATCAAATAGCGATGAATAATTTAAGGACTCAATTAAAAATATATTATTTTTAACACGAAATGGATTCTTACACTTAACAAAGAAAACTACCAATCAAACTAGAATGTAAAGGTAAAGAAATATACTAAAAATGCAAACTATTAACATTTACCATTAAATTTTTGAAACTTTATATAAAAATATACATATATATAAGTCTAATAATAAATTTGAAATAGCTACTCTTATAATCGGTTTAGTTCGGGTTTTTTTCGATTTTTTCTGATAAAAACCAAAGCCAAACCAAAAAGTATTGATTTTTTTGGCCGGTTTAATTTGGTTTTCGGTTTAGTTCGAATTTTTATGAACACCCCTATATCTATTACTCGGATTTGCTTTTATATGTCGATGTTTAAAATACATGTAAATTGTCGCTTATAAACCAGTTGTATTTAACAAATATATTAAATGTCAAATGGTATCCTAGAAAAAGAAATTAGTGAGTAACATGTTAGAGCTAGTCAAATTATATGCTGAATGCGTAAACAAGCATTTTCACACCATTCGTGGATAAATTTAAATTTTTCCATTTAATGTTCTTTCATATGTCATATGACATTCTTCCATAGTTCCAATAACTTTAACATTAAAATTGCATGAGTAGTGAACTCATGTCTTTCTTATTTTACCTTCATATTAGGAAAGGAAAAAAAAAGGTGAAACAATTTTGTTCTGTCTAAGGACAGTACAAAGAAAATGAACAACCTAATATCTTAAACCAAAGGTAAAGAGACTCAAAACTTGAAATTTAGAGACTCCTAAGGAGAATGCCTTCAAAAGTAATTCCAGGACCAAATGCTAAAGCAAGTCCCCATTCTTCACCACCATTTTTCTTATTCTTCAACTCTTCCCTCATATACTCCATCACATAGAATATAGTATTGCTACTCACATTTCCATAATCCATCAATGCCCTTCTGCTACAATCCAGTTTCTCACTTTGTAAATTCAGTGTGTTCTCCAATCTGTTAAGTATAGCCGGTCCGCCTGGATGAACAGCCCAGAACAAGTCATTGTACTTAGCTTCCTCCAAATCAGCTTTAGCTATAATTTTCTTGCAAAATTCCTCAATGTTGTCTTGAATTTTCTCAGGCAGGTCCCTTCCTAATTTGAAGTTTATCCCTTCTTCAGTAAGTCGCCCATCGATCACATTATGTGTCCCTGGCAAGAATTGTTGAGTTGCAAAATTCAGTTCCATGAAAGGAGATTCTTTTCCTACAATTGGTTCAGTTCCAATAATAACAGCAGCAGCTCCATCACCAAAAAGTGCAGCACCAACAAGATCATATGGTCTAGCATTATTTGGTGGCCTAAAACCAAGAATTGTAGTCTCAGAAGTTGTCAATAGAACTCTGCTCCCTGGATTGTTTTCAGCTATATCTTTTGCAACTCTAAGTCCTGTGACACCACCATAGCAGCCCAAAAAATATAACATTACGCGACCAATGTCATTCCTCAATCCAAGCTCAGTTGCAAGGTAAAGATCACCTCCTGGTAAACGTATTTCGCTTGAGGAAACATACACAATGTGTGTGATTTCCTCTGCTGATCTGCCCCATTCCTTAATGCAAGCTTGGCTTGCTTGTTTTGCCATTTCCACAACTGCTGGATTTGCAATTTCTAGCCTTTGTTTGATTGTTGGTGTGCCTTCAGTTGCTAGTTCTGGATACTTGTCCAATATTTCTTTTGACATCACTGTATATCTGGTCTTCACAGTAGTAGTTTTACCTACATACAAATAATAAAAACAGAAAAACATGGAAAAGTTACTAGAAATGTTTTAAAAAGTTTAACTGTCAAAAGAGTTTTTTACACTATCAGGTCATAAAAAATAAATACAGGTAATCGTCCATCAAAAGTTGGACTTGTTACGTGGAAAATTAGACTTTTTACCTGCTGTAACATGTTAAAATATGTTGATAGCGTAAAAAATCTATATATTGTCAATGTATACAAGTTAAATTCATGAAAAAGGCAAAGAATTGTAAGCATGAAACATAAATGGAAGTAATTTTTGCTTACAAAGGCGCTCCAACTTCTCCTTAATAGCCAAATCTTGACAGTTGGTATCGCGAATGTAGCCTTCGACCAAGCAATCCTGAGGGACAAGTTGTGCAGGGAAGGCTTTGCCCATGGCAAGAATGGTGGCTTTTCCTGGAGTAGGAAGGCGCGTCGATGGCTGAAAAAAGTACTTGGATGCACCATTAGTGTTCTTTCCGTTCTGTGACATATTGGATAAATGTAGAAGCTAAGAGAATGAGACTTAAGATTGTTGTTGTCTGATGAAATCTTAGTATGAGATTGTTTCAAACATGTTATTGCATCAAATATAAATGGAGAGCTAAGTCTGTTGTTGGAGAAAGGTTGGTATAATTGTGTTAGAGAACTTCTGGCATGACAAATTATAAAACTAGTGCATGCTTTAACAGTGTTGCAGATTTTAATATATTATGATTGAGTTCTTGTGGCCTGTTTGTGTGAAAGTATAAATAAAACGAAGGCAATCTTTTCATTTTTCACACTTCCTTTTGTTTTATCTTTCTTTTTACTGATATTATTTTTTAGATTTTTTTTTTGCGCAGGGGAGTGGGCAAAAGGGGAAATGCACCAACTAGCTGCACCACTACTCCACTCGTCATTGTTCAAATGTTAATTCTATGAATTTGTTGTGTTTTTCTTATTTTTCATTGCTAAATTGTTGTTGTTCTCCTGATATATCAACTTTGAAAATGCATATTACAGATATAATATTTGCACTACGAATACATGATATCTGTTCTTGTTATTATTACTAGTATTCTTACCTGCACTCGCATATTGCACAAAAAATATTACTAAAAACTATGTTCCTTCCACCCAAAACATATTACCAATATTTACTCAAGTAAAAAGGGGTTATTTTAGTTTCATTTTTGATAGGAATAAATTTAGAAAAATAATACTTGGGAAATGTAAAAATAGTAGAAAGCACCATACTTGAGCTTTTGCTTTTAGAGGCTTAAATCAGTGAGAATGGTCCTTGTTATCATATTTCATTGTTTTTCGAATTAAAATGTGAATAAATAAAATAGCAAATTAATCTCTTTTGATTTTTTGAAGCAAATTAATCGTTTATAGTGTCGCACCAAATACTGCAAAATACGCTAGTAAAATACGTTGAGCACAATAATGAAATTATACCCTGGTTCATGACTGAGTAAACTTTTCTAACACTTAGAGAGACAACACCAACATATCATAAATAATTTGTAGCAAATAACACTTGATCCTCCAACAAAGTTAGACACGATATGACAAAAAATAACTGCAATGGAACAATGCACCAAGCAATTTATTGAAGGATGTTTCCTCAGTGGGTTATGAATTATAGGAACAAATGACTAATACTCCTGAAGGAGAGACAGATAGTGAAAGCCACCTATGTTTTTACAAAAATCAATTGCCAAATATCTGCAAGAAGTGGTGAAAATTTGCCAAATATTTAGAAAGTTATCTGTTTTGGTAAATTTCATCACATTGAAGCCTCAAACACTATTATTTTCCATTCCAAATCCTATTTAAAATGCTTAAAGTTTCTTGCCTCACCGCCCTTCTCAGATTCCATGGAAGAAGAGTTCTGATGATGGTGGGTATATTTTTGGGCTTCTTTTAATTACAGCAGTTTGATGAAGATTCTAATCTAAGCAGTTCCTTCTTTCTAGTACAGTTAATTTTGATTAGTTACAATTTTAAAATTTATGAAATACTGGACACAGATGAACATGGGTTCATGGATTGTGTATGGATATAATATTTATCTTTTTTTTTAAGTTTAGTATTACGAAAAGGTTAAAAAAATAGTATATATTATCGTTGAACAATTGTTGAAAATGCCCTGAATTGTTAAAATTTTGTCTTAAAGATGTGCCAAGTGCAATATGTTAAGCTTCTACTTCGTTAAAAAAACAAAATACTTGTCATGTTATGGTGATACTTCATCATGACATTGTTTTGCCTCTTTTTTTCTTTTGATTTTTTTTTTAAATATAGATAGATTCTTTGTGAAAATATTTGTAAAATAAAATTGCAATTGTAAGTATGTAATATTATATAAATAAAACTTGAATAGGTATTTAGTTTATTAGTATTTTTGTTTTTTTATTGTAGATATTTTTTTTTCTTTCTTTTGTTTGTTATTTTAAATTTTAAAATAACTTTAAAATTTCAATTTGAAACTACTCCCTAATTGAAAGGGTAGTTTTTTTTTTTTTTAATATTTTCATTTTTTGAATATAGGTAATACTAATATATCTATATTTATTAATTCAAATAAAGTAACCAATTAATTCAAAATTTTTAAAAACAATTAGTTAAAGAAAATTACAGTCCATGTCACTTGGCTTAATAGCCCAACAAAAAATGCCTCACATTTGAAGCTCTTACCCTATATAGCTCATGTTATACATAACTTGAAAGAAACTTTTCAGCCTTTAGCCAACTATTAAAGACTTACTTTCTGGGTTTTTATTATTTTCTTCTTTCTTCATTCCATTCTCTCTCTCTCTCACCGCCTCTCATCTTTCTCTCTAACCCACATAGATCTCTCATCCTCTACCCAATCAAAGGCCGCCACAATCACCATTCTACCCAGAAAAAAATAATTCGCGTGGAATGAGTTTTTGTTATTGTTGTTTTTACTTCTTCATCACCTTAATTTTCTTAATCCTCTTATTAATTATTGTTGGTGTCATTTTATATCTCTTGTTTGATCCAAAAATCCCTATTGTTTGAATTGTTATACAGCGAAAATGTTGCTATAGTAAGAGATGGATTAAAGAACAAAAGTTTGAAGGTTTCTGCTATGTTGGAACTGGTTTTGGAATTGGATTTAGTGATTGGAAAAGTCAAACA
This sequence comes from Nicotiana noctiflora, assembly GCA_032618575.1. Taxonomy (NCBI): domain Eukaryota; kingdom Viridiplantae; phylum Streptophyta; class Magnoliopsida; order Solanales; family Solanaceae; genus Nicotiana; species Nicotiana noctiflora. The sequence goes on along the minus strand of JASVEL010000041.1, from coordinate 23,699 downwards.
GTTATGTATATGGATATACAAAATTCATCTTCTAACCCAAATAGCTCTCAAACATGATTTTGAAGGATTTGCACCAACAAACAAGAGGATTTTGAAGTTTGAAGTTCAAGTAATTTTGGAAGATTTTGAAGTTTGAAGTTACGGAAAATCATTACTATGTAGCATGTTGTATCGACATTGTATAATAGTGTATAATTGTGTATATGGATATACAGACACCTCTTATACAATATCATATATATTTATACGTTCATTGCCTCCCTTTCCCCTCTCTGTACGCATCCTTCCCCCAACGGTCAGATCCCTTTCCTCCCACCCCCTTGCCGGTGATTGATCCCCCCCCTTTTCCGGCGTCACCTTCCTCCTCCGGCGACAACGTCACCTCCGGCGGTCAGTTTTCTTTATCTCTTTATCTCTCGCCTCTCTCTCTCTACACTTTCTTCCTAGGGTCAGCTCCCCTACCCCCACCCACCCCAGCGTCTGCACCTAACGCCCCTGCCGGCGACGCCGCTACTGCCGGAGACACCCATCTCCAGCGACTTCCCCCGTAAGTCCACCCACTTCTCTCTCTCTTCCGACTCTCTCTCTTGTCCCCCCCCCACCCCCCACCCCTTTCCCCTTTTTTGTGTGTGATTTGCAGGTACTAGAGGCGGCGGACGAGGCGAGCTTTTGGCATTTGGAAGCGAGGAGCAAAGCTACATCGGCCAAAACGAGTAGGTTTGGCGGCAGTTGACCCGGGCGCATCAAAGCTTACTTTCAGGTTTTTCCACCCGGAGTTGGTACCTCCCGATCTCTTGTTTATTCTGTACGTCCTTTTACGTATTTTAACTAGCATCTTGTGTGTGGTTTACTCTATCGTTATCTAGCAAGCATCCTTTTGCGTAATTCTATTAAAGCTCGTCTCTTTTACCGTAGTCTGTTGGAGGGATAGTGGCCGCGGCGGAGGATGGTACTGTAAGGTCATGTCCTCGGGGGGTAGGGGTGGAGGTGAGCAGGGGGGCAGGGAGCGGTCCTGTGTGTAGGGCGGGAGGTTTGGGCGGGGAGAGGTTAAAGGACGCTCAGAGATTGAGGATCGGGTCGTGGAACGTAGGAACACTAACGGGTAAGTCCATTGAGTTGGCAAAGATTCTCCAGAAGAGGAGGGTCAACATAGCACGTGTGCAGGAAACTAGGTGGAAAGGGACGAAGGCGAGGGATGCAGATGAGTTTAAGTTGTGGTACTCTGGGGTTGTGAGGGGTAAGAATGGAGTAGGTATCTTGGTAGATAGGAATCTTAGGGAGTCCGTGGTTGAGGTTAGGCGAGTGGACGATAGGTTAATGTCTATTAAACTGGTTATTGGCGGTAGTGTTCTCAATGTCATTAGCGCTTACGCGCCGCATGCAGGCCTAGCTGAGGAGGTTAAAAGGCGTTTTTGGGAGGGCTTGGATGAGTTGGTGAGTAGTATTCCCCAATCCGAGAAGTTAGTTATTGGAGGGGACTTTAATGGTCATATTGGGGCGGAGGCTGGTGGTTACGGTGAGGTGCATGGCGGCTTTGGCTTTGGGGTTAGGAACGGAGGGGGCACTTCGCTGCTTGATTTCGCTAGGGCTTCGGAGCTTTTGATCGCGAACTCGTCATTTCAGAAGAGGGAGGAGCATTTGGTTACTTTCAAAAGTTCCACGGCGAGGACTCGGATTGATTACCTCCTCCTCAGAAGGAGCGATAGAGGGTTGTGCAAGGATTGCAAGGTTATTCCGGGAGAGTCTCTTTCAACTCTTCATAGACTCCTAGTGATGGATGTAGGTCTCTGGGTGAAGAGGAAGAGGAGGGGTTCTCGGGGCCGACCGCGGATTAGATGGGGAACTTTGACTAATGAGAAAGCCCAGGAGCTGGAGAGGAAGCTAGTTGATGGGGGAGCTTGGAGTAGCTCTGGGGAAGCGGACGCAATGTGGTCAGTGACGGCGAACTTGGTTAGGGAGGCTGCGCGAGATGTGCTTGGGGTAGCCAAGGGCTATTCAGGCAGGCACCAAGGTGACTGGTGGTGGAATGAGGTAGTCCAAGGAAAAGTGGAGGCGAAGAAGGCGACGTTTGCTAAGTTGTCAGGGAGCTCAAGCGAAGAAGAAAGGAGAGCGAACAAGGAGAACTACAAGGTGGCGAGGAAGGAAGCGAAACCGGCGGTCACGGAAGCTAAAAATGCAGCGTTTGGGCGCATGTACGAGGAATTGGGGGAGAAAGGCGGGGACAAAAAGTTATTCCGGTTGGCTAAGGTGAGGGAGAGGAAGGCGCGGGATCTAGACCAAGTTAGGTGCATCAAGAACGAGGATGGTAGGGTTTTGACGGGGGAGTCGCAAGTCAAGCGGAGATGGCAGGAATACTTTCGAGACCTGCTTAACGAAGAGGGGGATCGAGTCTTAGAGCTAGGGGAGCTGGGGCATTCGGAGTGTCCTAGAGACCTCGGGCACTGCAGGCGCATTAAGGAGGAGGAGGTCTTGAGGGCGTTGCGTAGGATGAGTAGGGGCCGAGCGACTGGGCCAGACGAAATTCCGGTGGAGTTTTGGAAATGCATGGGTAGGTCAGGAGTGGAGTGGTTGTCCAGGTTGTTCAACGTGATCTTTAGGACCAAGAGGATGTCGGAGGAGTGGAGATGGAGTACAGTGGTTCCCTTGTACAAAAACAAAGGGGATATCCAGTGTTGCAACAACTATAGGGGTATCAAATTAATAAGTCACACCATGAAGGTCTGGGAGAGGGTGATCGAGGCGAGGGTGAGGGAGATGTCATCTATATCTGTGAACCAGTTTGGTTTCATGCCGGGTCGCTCTACTACATAAGCTATCCACCTTGTGAGGAGGGTGGTGGAACTGTTCAGGGATAAGAGGAAGGACCTGCATATGGTGTTTATCGACTTGGAGAAGGCGTACGATAAGGTCCCTAGAGAGGTTCTGTGGAGATGCTTGGAGGCGAAGAGCGTGCCAGAAGCCTACATCAGAGTGATCAAAGACATGTATGATGGAGCCAAGACTAGGGTTAGGACGGTGGGTGGCGACTCGGACCATTTTCCGGTGGTTATGGGGCTACATCAAGGATCTGCGCTAAGCCCTCTCTTATTTGCCTTGGTAATGGATGCTCTAACTCGCCATATTCAAGGGGATGTGCCATGGTGTATGCTCTTTGCCGACGACATAGTCTTGAAGCGATAAATTTGCTTTACTAGATGAATTTCTATTGAAAATAGTTTTCAGGGACTAATTACACACACTTTGTGTCCAAGACAGAATATCTAGAGTGCAAGTTTAGCGCCGAGTCGAGCGAAGTAGGCTGGGACGTGAAGCTGGGATCTCAGGTCACAGCCAAGAGGGACAGTTTCAGATATCTTGGATTAGTGATTCAAGGGGACGGAGAGATTGACGGGGATGTCACTCACTGTATAGGAGCGGGGTGGTTGAAGTGGAGGCTCGCATCAGGAGTCTTGTGTGACAAGAAAGTTCCACAGAAACTCAAGGGGAAGTTTTATAGAGCGGTGGTTAGACCTGCCATGTTGTACGGGGTGGAGTGCTGGCCTGTGAAGAACTCTCATGTCCAGAGAATGAGAGTTGCGGAGATGAGGATGCTTAGGTGGATGTGCGGGCTCACCATATTAGATAAGATTAAGAATGAAGTTATTCGGGAGAAGGTGGGGGTGGCCCCAGTGGATGAGAAGATGCGAGAAGCGAGACTCGGGTGGTTTGGGCATGTGCGGAGGAGAAGCCCTGATGCACCGGTGAGGAGTTGTGAGCGACTGGCGGTGGTTGGCGCGAGTCGAGGCAGAGGGAGGCCTAAGAGGTATTGGGGTGAGGTGATTAGGCGGGATATGGCTAGAATGGGGATTTCCGAGGACATGACCCTTGATAGGAAAGTTTGGAGGTCTAGTATTAGGGTTGTAGGGTAGGGCCTTCTAGAATTCTTAGTACTTCTGTTAGGGGCTGAGTGGGGTTTGGTAGCGTTCTCTATAGTTAATTAATGTATTGTATTGTGCCTCTTATGGTAGTAACCGATTGGTATTATTGCATGTCATTCTACTTTTGGTTTTATGTTTAGATAATTATTTATTTGATTTATCCCGGATTTACTAACATTGTTTTGTTTTGTTTTGTTTTGTTTGTTGATTTTCTCTCTCTTTTTCTGAGCCGAGGGTCGGCCGGAAACAGCCTCTCTACCCTTTCGGGTAGGGGTAAGGCCTGTGTACGTATTACCCTCCCCAGACCCCACTTTGTGGGAACATACTGGGTAGTTGTTGTTGTTGTTGTTTTTATATAGTATTGTATAATTATGTATAAATATGTATATTTATGTATAATATTGTATAAATATATAGTTTTTCAGTTTATAAGGATGTATATACATTGTTAGCGTGTATGAGGTCTCTACAGAATTTGACACTTTCTTCTCTTCTTCTTTTTCGTTTGGAGGGATTCTACAATTTATTTACCAAGTTTTTATTTTTCTTTTATCTTGTTGGAAGTGTTTGAATTTCTTACCTTTAGATAATATGAATTATTCAGGATTTTTGAGTAGGGTTTGTGGCTGATTTGCGAGGCAGCAGATTCTAAAATATAGAACAATAACTGGAAAGAAAGTTTATTCAAATTCGACGAAATATAAATGCAAACAACCATGGAGTATGTCAACTTCACTAGGAAGTGAAACAAGTCATGTCAAAATACATACCTTTTAATTAAATTCAAGACTTAAGCCTTTAACATCCATGAGGAACCTTAATTTTAGATTGCTTAGGCAGTTTCATGACAACTTTAGGATTAATTTGCGAGGCAACAGATTTGCGAGGGAGCAAAATAAGTTGTCTTTCAGGAATTAGCCTATTATTTTTTGGGCTATAAATTTGCAAAGTAATATCTAGGCTATTATGTTGCAAGTCAGGTGTGTGATTTTGTATTTATGTGAAATTATCCCTAAAAAAAGTAGTTTATTTTGTCTTAACAATGTCACATGACTTTTTGTGCTTATGTTACTTGTCTTAATAATGTGTTTGTGCCTCTCCTTTTTTTGTTTTTTATTTTAAATTTTAAAATAACTTTAAAGTTCCAACTTAAACTACTCCCTAATTGAATGGTAGTTATCATTATTGTTTTTTAATATTATGCGTTTTTTGAATATAGCTAATTCTAAGATATCTATATTTATTAATTCAAATAAATTAACCAATTAATTCAAAAATTTTAAAAAAAGTAATTTACTTTGTCTTAAAAATGTCACATGACTTTTTGTGATTATGCCACTTATTTTAATAATGTGCTTTTGCCTTAAAGATTATTATTATTGATATGGACAAATTATGAAATATGAATTGTAACGTGAGACATCAATAAGAATCTACCCAAAATGTAGAATTGGCCTTAAGAAAAAACAAAGTGAGAAATTTTAAAAAAAAAATTAAATTTACCACTGGTCGTTGAAATATAGCCAAGTTTCGAAAGTCATTAAAATTTAACCACTTTAAATTTGGGCGAAAACACTGTTCAAAATCCGGAAAAATACGCCTGCAAATTTTACGGGAGTTCAAGCATAATTATGTTGGAACTCCCGCAAATTTTACGGAAGTTCCAGCAAGTATAATTGTCCAGTATAATATACTGGAGTTTGGAGCACTAGTGCTCCAGTCTCCCGAAAATTTTACAGGAGTTAGCAAAGTATACCGGTCCAGCATAATATGCTGTAGTTCGTACACAAATGAACCAGAACTCTCGTATATTATACTGGACCGATCCCTATTGCAATAAAATAGTGGTTATTTTTCCTTTAATTGGTAAACGCTAGCTTTTTTCATTGACCAGTGTAAAAACTGGTTATACCATGATAGTATAGCAAAAACAAAAGATTGGGTAAGTAGGCCGTCGAAGAAGCCCAAACTAGAACCAAATCTTGGGATAGGGGTCTGCCAAATAGGCGAGCTGAGTGGAATTTGGTCGGGTTATGTTCTGCTAGACAAGCAGAACTTGTTTCCTTTACATTAGATATACTTGTGACCTTTCGATTAACAGCAATAGCTGATTCACCTTAAGATACACCATGGACTGTCTTAAGGAATCAATCGACATGAATGATCCAATGTTCAATCCAAGAGAAATAAGCAAAAAAACAAAAAGAAATGACGAGAGCATCACATGAAAAGATATTCAAAATTTTCAAGTCATTATTGACATTAGAAATTAATGATAGAAATTTTATTATGTAAAAGATTGCCGGCCAATTCATGATAAAGACAATAATTGATTTAAACCACTACTGGGCAAAAAAACATTAGTCCTCTTGCTATATTTCAATATTAAAATAAGATGTATACATAGTATATGATTTAGATAACTACCTCCTGGAGTCATAATATACATCTCTAAAGTCTTAATTAGCTGTGAACCACTTAACTAATAACCATGGAATCCCAAAGAGTCATTCCTGTTATCAAATTTAGCCAAGAAAACATGAGCCCAAGCTCAAGTTGCTGGATTTCAACATGCCAAGATGTTCGAAAAGCTTTCGAAATCTATGGCTGTTTCTTAGCAATATATGAAGAAATTTCAATGGAGGAATGTAAACAAGTTTTCGAGGCAGTGGAGAAGTTGTTTGATTTACCTGTGGAAACCAAAGCTAAAAACACTTCAACAATTCCTAATTTTGGTTATATTGGACCAGAATCCGACACTCGGCCTCTTTATGAAAGCATGGGAATTGAGAATGCCACCAATCTTGAATCAGTTCAAAGCTTCACAAATCTCATGTGGCCCTCTGGAAATACTCATTTTTGGTATGATTTCTTTTCCTCGTACTAGGGCCCCATTTCGCCATAAATTTTGTAAAAATAAATTTGAGATTTATTTTCAAAACTTATGTTTGGCCATAAATTTTACTCATATTTTGGCCAAATCCCAAATCAAAAATTTTAAATTTCAAAATCAGTTATTGAGCTGAATTTGGGCCACAATCTCAAAACTTGGGAATTATATACATATTTTTTTTCAAAATAAAGTTGAAAAATCTGAATTTGGGATTTATGGTCAAACGCTAGCTAAGTTTTTTGTGACACATCAAAGAGCTTCTGGTTCGCACATCGAAGAGTATTTTGTACTCTCTTTTATTATAGTGGATTGCTCATCTCTGCGGTAGACATAAGTCAGTTTGCCGAACCACGTTAAATATTTGTGTCTCTTTTGGTATATTTCTCTTTTGTTGTTGGATTTACCGCCGCTCAAGGTTTGCTTGCTAGCTTCCGCATGACACGATGATTTTTCCGGTCCTAACACTTCTTTTTTGCCACATGTGTTTTTTCAAAGTTAAGGTATTTGGCTTAACTTTAAGAAGGAAAGAAGTAATTTTGAGTAAAAGCAAAAACAATTTTTGAGAAGCAGGAAAAATTAGCTTCTTCCCAAATTAATTTTTAACGAAAAGTACTTTCAAAAAAAATATACTTATACTTGTTTGGCCAAGATTTTAGAAGAAGAAAAAGTACTTTAGATTTTTTGAGAAGTAAAAATATAGTCTCCGCCAAAAACTCTTCTTTGAAAAATACATTTTTAGAAAAATTCACTTAAAAACACTTTTAAGAAATTTGGTCAAATACTAATTGATACTCAAAATTATTTTTTAAAATAAGTAGCCAAACCTAAACGACTTCTGATAGATTTTTTTTACAATCACTTATCAAAATAAGCTGATTTTAGAAGCGTGACCAAACAATCTATTAGCCATATATCGTTACCTTCCTCCCCTTCTCAATTTCTCTTCTTTTTTTTTCTTCTCCTTTAATATTCTTAATTTTGTTTTTCCATTGGGCTTTATGTGAATAGTGGACTACTTCATTCCCATTCAAGGCGAATGATGGAACTAGACAACATGGTGACAAAAACGATGTTTGCAAGCTATGGTGTGGAGGAACACCATGAATTGTGTGTTAAATCTAAGGGTAACCTTGTTCGTGTCATGAAATATGGAGTTCCAATGTCTGATGGGCCTAACATTGGTCTTCAACCTCATTGTGACATGGGCTTCATTACTATACTCCATCAAAATCAAGTAAATGGTTTGGAGATCCAAACAAAGGATGGTCATTGGATTTCTGTTCAATTTCCTCCTTCATCCTTTATTGTTATCGCAGGTGATGCACTTAAGGTAAGTCCTACATATTTGTTCCTATATATATGAAGCTTTATTATATATGACAATATTTGACTAGGCGCATACCGCTAAAAATAGCACTATAGTAAGTTTTCGGATTGGTTTCAAAAATAGTGTTTATGAAGTCAATGAAAAATAACCACTATTTTGCTGCAAGAGAGAGTTCAATATACTGGATTTCGATGCACTTGTGTATGAACTCCAGCATATTATGATGGCCCGGTATACTTTGTTGACTCTAGCATAATATACTAGAGACTGGAGCATCGGTGCTCCAAACTCCAGTATATTATACTGGACAATTATACTTACTGGAACTCCAGTATATTATGCTAGAGTTCTAGTGTACTTATGCTGGAACTCCATCATATTATGCTGGAGTTCCAACATACTTATCCTGGAACTCTAGTATAATATGTTGGAGTTCAAGCATACTTATACTGGAACTCCAGTATAATACACTAGCATATTTTTTGGGTTTTGAACAGTATTTTCACTCAGATTTATCTTTACATGAAAAGTGACTAAATTTGGATTACTTTTAAAATTGGGCTATTTTTGAACGCCCAGTTGTAAATCTAGTTATTTTTAAATTTCAAAAATAATTTTTGTCTTATGACTATTTTTGTCTCATATATCAAAAGTACGTACAGAATTTGTACTCTTAAACATATCAAAACATTTTTATGGCTATGGGGGTATGCCATAATTAAGGATAAAAATCAGAAGTTGAAAGAGTTTCAAGATAAAAACGATGTCATTCTTTTAAATATACTAAATAAGGAAAGAGTATCATATAAAATGAAACGAATGAAGTAGCCTGATATTGTTTAATTTGATCATGCAAAATGTTTTTTTGGTATTTATTGGCTAAGGGATGGAGCAACGAGAGAATACATGCTGTTAAACATAAAGTTACAATGAGGGGAAATGAATCAAGATATTCACTTGGGCAATTTTCACATCCAATGAAGATAGGAACACTAGAAGAGCTCATTGCTTCATCCTCTGCCTTTTGATACTATGGAACTCATTCGTAACTATAAATAAATGGGGTGAATAACCACAAGATATGAAAATATCCTGAAGGCCTATTCTTCAAGTGCTTAATTTTGATGTTTTACTTTTTTCTGGTAAATGATGTTTTATTTCTACTATTGGAGAATAATAATGGACTTGATTGTTGTTATCTGTATTTACTAATCTTTCCGTCAATATTTAGTTGTTCATTTTTACTTTTTACGCTTTTTAAGAAATAATAAATAAAATATTTATTTTTCAATTATACCCATAATAATGATAGCATTTCCAAAAGTGTGAAAAATGATTTGCGGAATGGATAGTTAATGATAAAAGTAAACATGAAAAGAAAAAAAATTATCTTTCTCTTTATTTAGTATAATGGACAAATAAAAGTGAAAATATATAACACAAAATTAAATGATGATCGACTTGTCTATGTATCCTTCTTGAAGTGTATTTCATGTTATAATTAATAGTACATGTATTTATGACAAAGTGAAAGGTGAGGAAAAGAATTGGAGCTTCAAGCATAAGCAGTAGTTGAACCAGAATAAAGAAAAAGCTAGCAAAAGGGCAGGCCCTTGTTGGGCACATGCACATGTTGTCCAGCCAAAGGCCCAATGGCCTAATCCTATTCTCTTTTGGTTTCCAATCCTATTTAGAATGGGATTCGGTTTATTCCAATTTTGAGTGGGTTTTGGCTTTAAGAGAAAGCACCACTCATGATCTATAAATAGGACAATCTTGGAGAATTATTCTATGCTCATTGATACAAGTCTTTGAAAGACTTAAGCACATAAGAGTGGTTTAGAGAAAGCTTTCATCATGAGAGAAGAGAGAAGAGAGAAGAGAGAAGAGAGAAGAAAAATATTTTCTTTTGCTGCAGATTTTTATTCCGACCAGCCAACATTCAAATCACATTTTTTGATTCGTTAACTGTTGGATCGGGCTGAAATTTTGACTGAGTGTTTGTAACATCTTGGTCTTGGATTTGAATGGTGGAGATCGGATTTGGAGGCTATAGCATCTGATTTCGTGTCTCGAACAGCAGCTTTGTTTTGTGGATTATACTCTTTCTCAATTGATTAGTTGTTGCTCTTGTTGCTCCGTGTTTGGCCCCTGTTGTGTAGCCAATTTGGAGAACCTTGTAACCCTCTTATTGTTATAGTGGAGTTTTTTGGATCTTCGTGAACCCGTGGTTTTTACCTTCGATTTGAAGGGTTTTCTACGTTAAAATTTGGTGTTCTTTATCTTCTTTATTTTCGGATTTGCCTCTTCCTTGACACAACAGTGGTATCAGAGCTTTGGTTATTTATACGGGTTATTATGGAATGGAGGCAAATATGATCAAGATGATATATTTATATGGGATAAATTATAATGTTTGGAGAAGCAAGATGAAAGACTTGTTGTTCGTGAAGAAGATGCATCTACCCATTTTTTCAGCTCATAAACCCGAGAGTATATCTGATGAAGATTGGGATTTCGAGCACCAACAAGTGTGTGGATATATACGGCAATGGGTTGAAGATAATGTTCGCAACCATATTGTGAACGAGATACATGCGAGATCATTGTGGGAAAAGCTAGAAACTCTTTATGCTTCAAAAACTGGGAACAACAAATTGTTTCTGCTAAAGCAATTGATGACCTTTAAATATAAGGACGGTAGCCCTATTCTTGATCATATAAATGATTTTCAGGGCGTCCTTGATCAGCTATCTGGAATGGGGGTTAATTTTGATGATGAGATACAAGGACTTTGGCTTCTTAATACTCTTCCGGACTCTTGAGAAACTCTTTGTGTTTCTTTGACAAATTCAGCTCCTGAAGGTAAGGTGACCATGGAATATGTCAAGAGTGGTGTTTTGAATGAGGAAGTAAGGAGAAAATCTCAAGGTTCATCCTCACAAGCAGATATCTTGGTTACAGAAGAACGGGGGAGAGATAGAACAAGAGGCTCAAGGAATAGAGGTAAAAGCAGAAGTAAGTCAAGGTCTAAATACTATAATGTTACATGCAACCATTGTGGAAAGAAAGGACACATTAAAAGGTTTTGCCGCAAGTTGAATCAAGACATTAGAGAAGGAAAGAAAGTTGAAAATAACGAGAACAATGTTGTTGCTGTTGTTCGAGATGACCTTTTTACTTATGATGAAAATGTCATCAATTTGGTATCCCATGAGACTAGCTGAATAGAAGATTCTGGAGCTACCTCACATGTTGCACCAAGAAAAGATTTTTTCTCATCTTATATTGTTGTTGATTCTGGAGTGTTAAAGATGGGCAATGCTAGTGAAGTTAAGGTGTTTGGTGTTGGCACAGTTTGTTTGAAAACTAATAATGGTTCAACGTTAGTTCTTCAAGATGTGAAGCATGCTCCAGACTTTCCTTTCAATTTGATCTCCGCAGGAAGATTAGACGATGAAGTTACCATAATGCTCTATTTAATGGCCAATGGAAGCTTAGTAAGGGCTCGTTAGTAGTGGCTCGCGGATTCAAGTCTGGTCAATTATATGTGACACAAGGCTCTATTCTTAATGACTCAATAAATATGGTGGAATAGTGATAGTTTGTCAGAATTGTGGCATCGAAGATTAAGTCATATGAGTGAGAGAGGGATTACGTGTTTGGCTAAGAAAGGTTTGCTTTTCAGAGTAAAACAAGCAAAGCTACAAAGGTGCATACATTGTTTAGCTGGCAAACAGAAAAGGGTTTCCTTTCATAGCCATCCTCCTTCAAGAAAGCCCGATTTATTAGAGCTAGTACACTCTGACTTGTGTGGTCCTTTTAAAGTAAAGTCAAAAGGTGGTGCACTTTACTTTGTGACCTTCATTGATGATCATTCTCGTAAGCTATGGGTGTATCCTTTGAAATCTAAAGATGAAGCACTTGGCGTGTTTAAGGAATTTCAGGCCTTAGATGAGAGACAAACGAGGAAGAAATTAAAATGTATTCGCACTGAGAATGGTGGTGAATATTGTGGTCCCTTTGATAAATATTGCAAGGAACAAGGAATTCGTCATCAGAAAACTCCGTCCAAGACACCTCAATTGAACGGTTTGGCAGAGAGGATGAATAGAACTCTAGTTGAGAGAGTTATATGCTTACTTTCAGAGGCTAAGCTTCCAAATATATTTTGGGCGAAAGCACTTAACACCGTTGCTTATGTTATAAATTTGTCTCCTACTGCTCTGGATGGTAATGTCCCAGGCCGAGTTTGGTTTGCCAAAGATATTTCTTATGATCACCTAAGAGATTTTGGGTGTAAAGCTTGTGTGCATATTCCTAAAGATGAGAGATCGAAGCTGGATATCAAAACTAAGCAGTGCATCTTTATCGGTTATGGTCAAGATGAGTTTGGGTATCGTTTTTATGATCCAGTTGATAATAAACTTATTAGAAGTCGTGATGCAATATACTTTGAAGACCAAACTATTGAAGATATTGACAAAGCTGAGAAGATAGATTCTCGGAGTAATGAGAGCTTAGTTGATATTGATCCAATTTCAATTGCTAAGGCACCTATTGCACATGAAGGAACCCAAGACAATGATGGAGATAGTGATCAAGATCAAAATGATCATCATGGTGTAGATGTTATGGATGCTCCAGTTGATAAAGTTGTGGTTGATCAGCAACCAATTCATGCACATGTAACTACTTCGAATGCTCCTGAAACCTCTCTTAGAAGATCTACAAGGGAGAAGCAAAAATCCATGCTCTATCCTCCTGATGGGTATGTACTTTTAACTGACATGGGAGAACCTGATAATTATGATGAAGCCATACAAGACAATCACAAAGATCAATGGATCGAAGCGATGGAAGATGAGATGAAGTCACTCCATGAGAATGGCACATATGAGTTAGTGAAATTGCCGAAAGGTAAGAGAGCTTTATCTAACAAATGGATATTCAGAATAAAGCAAGATAACCATACCTCTATGCCTAGATACAAGGCGATGTTAGTTGTTAAAGGTTTTGGCCAGAAGAAGGGAGTTGACTTTGATGAAATTTTCTCCCATGTTGTGAAGATGTCTTCTATTCGTGTGGTTCTAGGCTTAGCCGCAACTCTAGATTTAGAGGTTGAGAAAATGGATGTCAAGACTGCTTTTCTTCATGGTGATTTAGATGAGGAGATTTATATGGAGCAACCTGAGGGTTTTATAACTAAGGGAAAAGAAAATTATGTCTGCAAATTGAAAAAGAGCCTGTATGGATTGAAACAAGCTCCAAGGAAATGGTATTTGAAGTTTGAATCTGTCATTGAAGAATAAGGGTACAAGAAAACTTCTTCAGACCACCGTGTATTCTTTCAGAAGTTCTTTGATGATGATTTTATTATTTTATTGCTCTATGTGGATGACATGCTTATTGTCGGCAATAATAAATCGAGAATCGCAGTCCTTAAGAAGCAGTTGAGCAAATCGTTTGCGATGAAGGACTTGGGGCCAGCAAAGAAAATCTTGGGCATTCAAATCCACCGACACAGAGATAGAAATGAGTTATTTATGTCCTAAAATCAATACATTGAGAAGGTACTCAAGAGGCTCAATATGACAGATGCAAAAGTGGTTAGTACTCCTCTTTCTAAACACTTCAAATTGAGTATTAGTCAGAGTCCATCTACTGATGAAGAGAAAAAGGAGATGTCTTGTATTCCTTACTCTTCTGTCGTTAGTAGCTTGATGTATACTATAATTTGCACTAGACCAGATATTGCACATGTCGTTGGTACTGTTAGTAGATTCCTTTCCAATCCTGGAAAAGAACATTGGGATGCAGTAAAATGGAAATTAAGGTATTTGAAAGGTACTACAGATTTGAAGCTGTGCTTTGGCAATGGCAAGCCTGAACTTGTTTGTTACATAGACTCTGACTTAGGAGGTAATCTTGATAATTCAAGATCCACTTCTGGTTATTTGATCACTTTTGCAGGGGGCTATTTCTTGGCAATCTAGACTACAGAAGTGTATAGCTCTATCCACCACAGAAGCTGAATATATTACTATCACAGAAGGTGCCAAAGAACTATTATGGATGAAGGAGTTTATTAATGATCTTGGCTTTGAGCAGCCACGTTACATCTTATTTTGTGATAATAGAGTGCTATCTATCTCACCAAGCACTCCACTTTTCATTCTAAGACCAAACATATAAACAGAAAGTATCATTGGATAAGAATGGTCGTGGAAGAGAAATTATTTGAGGTTGAGAAGATACACAGTGATGAAAATCCTTCAAATATGCTGACAAAGGCGGTGGTTGCCGATAAACATGAATTTTGTAGAAAATTGGCAGGCATGAAGCCTCTCAATAGTTCCTCTACTTGAAGACACATTTGGCCCATTGGCTTGAAAGGGAGTTTGTTGGGCACATGCCCATGTTGTCCAGCCAAAGGCCCAATGGCCTAATCCTATTCTCTTTTGGTTTCCAATCCTATTTGAAATTGGATTCGGTTTATTCCTATTTTGAGTGGGTTTTGGCTTTAAGAGAAAGCACCACTCATGATCTATAAATAGGACAACCTTGGAGAATTATTCTATGCTCATTGATACAAGTCTTTGAAAGACTTAAGCACATAAGAGTGGTTTAGAGAGAGCTTTCATCAAGAGAGAAGAGAGAAGAGAGAAGAGAGAAGAGAGAAGAAAAATATTTTCTTTTGCTGTAGATTTTTATTCCGACCAGCCAACATTCAAATCATATTTTCTGATTCGTTAACCGTTGGATCGGGCTAAAATTTTGACTGAGTGTTTGTAACATCTTGGTCTTGGATTTGAACGGTGGAAATCGGACTTGGAGGCTCGTAGCATCTGATTTCGTGTCTCGAATAGCAGCTTCTTTTTGTGAATTATAATCTTTCTGAATTGATTAGTCGTTGCTCTTGTTGCTCCATGTTTGGCCCCTGTTGTGTAGCCAATTTGGAGAACCTTGTAACCCTCTTATTGTTATAGTGGAGTTTTTTGGATCTTCGTGATCCCGTGGTTTTTACCTTCGATTTGAAGGGTTTTCCACATTAAAATTTGGTGTTCTTTATCTTCTTTATTTTCGGATTTGCCTCTTCCTTGATACAACAGGCCCAAAGTCGGATTCGTCCAAATAAACAGAATGGCAAGCTTCAATACCATTTGAATCACATCGGTTCAAAATTAAATCCTCGAGAAAGACATTCAGATATAAAAAAGATAAAGAAAGACGTGTTAATTTAGCTTGTGTTTTCCCTGCTGACTCGCACATGACCGCCCTTTTTTTCAATTGAAGAGTCGGACTCCCTGATATTGCCTTTGCATTGCAAGGAGGAAGAAAGGTCTATGCTGAAAGATAAAAGGGTGCTGCATGTATAAGTCCAAAAGAGCTATGATGACTCTCGAAATGGAATTGGTAGAGCAAGACAGGCTATTGGATAGGCTAAGCGAGGCATAGCCTATTTATGATTTTGCTATTGAACTTGTGAAGCCTGGGCACTTATGCGATTATTAATGTAGGTTACTATTATACCAGTGGTGGAGTGGCTTGAATCAAATCTTTTGTCTAGAGTGGGTGTAGCGATAACCTGATAAACATTCCTAAGAGAAAGTCCACCCAATCATGATAGAACAAAGAAGCAGCCCGGTGTATTGTCACCTAATAGAAATTTTTGAGTTGACTCCCGGCATGTTCAATAGTGATATTTTAGTCGTTGAAAGGGAACCCAACGGTAAACCATGGTTTACTGACATGAGAGAATATATTGAACACCAAACATGTCCCAAACATACAATGAAAATGATAAGAAGACAATCAGAATGTTGGCAATGCAATTCGTTATGCGGGGATGCGATTCGCCAAGCTGGGGCAAATCTTTTCCCTATTTCTAAAGGGATTCAACTCAATACTCTTGTGTGTGTGTATATATATATATATATATATATATATATATATATATATAGTGTTGGGGGAAGGGGGTCATATTTGATTATGCATGTACCAAAACTTATATATATATATATATATATATATATATATATATATATATATATATATATATATATATATATATATATATATATATATATATATATATATATATATATATAGTGTTGGGGGGAGGGGGGAGGGGGTCATATTTGATTATGCATGTACCAAAACTTAATTAGTGGAGTAACTTGTAACCATGGAGACTAATTTCGCGAAGATGGATGCATATGCTAGAATATTAAAAACAAACCCGCATTAGGTTGTGTACGATAATAGACCTAAACGTATCTTAATCAATAAATTTAGATAATTATTTGTTGCTTGATGTCATATGTACGATTGATAAATATTACTATTATAGTTAAGCATGCTTTGATTAGTTGAATAATCCTGCACCAAATAATTCTGCAGCATTTTTATTATTTGCTAACATTTTATTAAATATAGTTTATTTAAAACAAAGTATTTAGACTCCAAAAGTGTTCCTTCGGGACATTGGATTTAAAAAAAGGACTCCAAAAAGCCAATTACTCTCGGGCCATTACTATACTTTGCTTAACTACTATTGTTATCAACTTGTGTTACTATAGTCTGTGTGCATTGGTTCGCGCAATAAAATACAATCAATGTGAAGAAAAATAGAATATTTTTATTTAAAGACTTCCGCTTACTAAGGGGCACTCTGACCATAAATAATATTCGCTCATGCATGAGTACATTAAAACTTTATCATAAAAGAATCAATCCCAGTGATGGCTACTTGAAAATTCATTTACAATATATTGTACCAACTATGTGTCATAAGTAAAATAATTCAGCTTCGATCGTACGAAGTAGTTCGCGAGTTCTGTAATGAGAAAGACAAGTTACATTTCTCAAACTGACAGTATTCATTAATTTGAGCAATCAAACTTAGTAAATTTGTCATAAATTGATAGCTCATGTAGCTTACTTGGTCTCGATTCAAGCATTATGAATCAAGATTATATTCCTTTAAATAGATCTTACGCGTCACGAATCTAGTATAGACTGGCTAGTGGATTTCGATAACAGATGGTAAAACCCCAAGAAAAATTAAAAGTTTGATTTAAAAAAATTAGAATAAATTTGTAATATTATTTAACATGAACAATAGTCACGTTTTGGTAGGAATATTGCACTTTAGGTTTCTCTGTTACCTCAAATTTTCACTTTTGAGCCATAACTTTTAACTTGTATAAAAGTGTTTTTGATCCCTCCATTGAAAACTCCCAGAAATACTTTAGCCTACAATTCTTTTTTTTTTCTTTCTTGGAATACAGTTCTAAACTAATCTTTTATAGCTTCAGAAGAAAAAAAAAAGAAAACTACACCAATTTCTCACTTTTAAACTACATATTTGGTCTTTTACTAGGCAACAAAATGGGTGTAAACTTACCCAGCGTCTACTCATTGATATATTCATTTGCCATGATGAATCTGATCATTTATATTTTTTTCATGATAGAAAACAGTAAACCCCCACTCAACCATACTTTATTTATTTTCTGGTGTTCAATTAGGTATCAGGAAAACTCTTAACTATATACATACTTTGAAATGTTGAGCTTTGAAAGAGTGACATGCATTAATATTCCCCACATACTTTGAAACGTTGAGCTTTTTCTTGCTAAGTAAAACAAAACATTATGTCTCAAACACTTTGTAATGCTCCTATTATTGATCTCACCAAATTAGAGGATTCAAAATCTTGGGTAGAATTGTGCAATGACGTTCGCCATGCACTTGAAAATCATGGTTATTTTATAGCACTTTATGATAAGGTTTCTTCTGAACTTGAGAACGAAATTTTTGATGTAATGGATGAGTTGTTTGATCTTCCCATTGAAACAAAGAAGAACAACTCTTCTGACTTTTATTTCTATCGATGGGTTGGTCAGCTGGAGGCAGCTCCTCTTCATGAAAGCTTTGGGATTGTATATCCAAACGATATTCAAGCATTACAAAGCTTCACCACACTCATGTGGCCACAAAGCAACGAAAGATTTAGGTAACAAATATATATTTAGCTATCTTTCGTTTATGTTGTTTGGTTTGACATGAAGTTTAAGAAAAAGAAATAACTTTTTGACACATATCATATACATACAGTATACAAATACCATACACAAGCAAGCGCCAAGTCATTTCAATAACAAATTAAGCAGATAAAAATTGGTGTATCTAGTTTATCTTATGTGTGGACTGTACATAGAGCTTTTATAATGAGTTATACAATTAAAGATGCATGTATACTTGTCATTAGCACCAAATACATCTACCAATTTAAGAATTTAAATAAGAGAAAATGAGTTGTTTCCTACCCTAGACAAAGATTATCTATATGTTTTATTATGTAGAGGCTCTTGTATAAACGGGTGATTTTCTGTCATTTTTCGATAGTGCTGAATGGTATAACTTATGATCTGATGACTATGTTAGTAATATTTATGATCGTTAGAACAAAATGATATATAATCAATGATAACTAATTTATCATTTAGGCATAATCATTTGGATACATATAAAGTATATTATTAACTTCAAAAATAGTTCCTGATAAATAACATTAATTGTTTTATTTTTTCTTTTTTCCATTGTTGACTGGGGGGGTTAGTGAAAGAGTGACATCGTACGTAAAGGTAGCAGCAGAACTAGAACAGTTGGTGGACAGAATGGTGTTCGAAAGCTATGGAGTAGCAGAAAGGCACTATGAATCTCATATAGCAGCCACTACATATCTCCTCCGTCCTACAAAGTATGCAACGCCACCACCACCGTCTGCAGACGATGACGGCACAAATATTAATAATATAGGTGCAAATATACACACAGATAAGAGCTTCTCCACACTGCTCTTTCAGAATCAGATTAATGGTTTACAAGTTGAAAGTAAAAGTGGTGATTGGATTGTCGTTGATGTCCCTCCTTCTGCATTCATCTTCATGGCTGGTGATGCTTATGAGGTCTATCTTTTTTATCTGTTTATTTTCTTCTTGAGTTTAACTTTCTTATGACAAAATATAAAAAAAAAAATTCAGCATACCTAAAAGATAGTACTAGTAAACTGCGTGACAATTTAAAGAATATTTAAGACTATTATGTTAGGTTAACGTAGGATAACTCTCCTTATAGAGTATAATACGGTAACCTAGGAAATAAAGTAATAACCTCTTATTACCTATTAAATAGCATTGCCAATGTGTCAGATAAATATCTGATAACCTGAAAAACAAGACTGATAACTAGTTAAAATCCTTCAGTTTACACGATAATTAAACCATCGTTTGTCATTCTTTTTCGGACAGAGTACTAAAAATATTCACCAATGCACTTGTATGTCTTGTTGAGGAGTAGGCATGGAGCAATGGAAGAATATATGCGCCACGGCACCAAGTGTTGCTGAAAGAGGAAAAGCAAAGGTACACATTGGCCTTGTTCACATTCAACAAAGGAATAACAGATATACCTGAGGAATTAGTGGATGAAACACATCCTGTCCAATACAAGCCTTTCGATAATTTTGGATTAGCTTGGTACTACCTCTCTGGTGCTAACTCCATGATTCACAGCACTGCTAAAGCTTACTGCGGCATCAATACTACTGCATCCATCGCTTGAATTATATATATATATAGAGAGAGAGAGAGAGATTGGAAATTTTATGTTTCTTTAACCAAGTTCTTCATATGGATAAAGGAAGTAAGGAAACGTGTAATCAAATTTAGGCCAGTGGTTCTACACCAGCCCAGTGATTATCGGCAAGTGACAAAGGGGTAATTGATGCACAATGTTTCAGATAATAATTCCATTGAAAATACATCACAAATATTTACAAGTAACCTAGTATGGTTGTTTTGTCAAAAAAACAAATGCCATATACCAAACTATTGATTAGCTTGTATAACAACAAACTGAAAGTTGCTTTGATCATAGTTAACCGTCTGAAAAACATAAACCACCATCAAGGAGATCTCCACTTCATATTATCATTGCTTAACTCACACCTAAACCAAAAGGATACAGGCATTCCAACTGTTGACATCTAGAATGTCACAGGCTGACCAACTTCATACTGCATAAGGTTAATCCACATTAAACGGATTTTTTCAGATGTGCCCATTACGTATGGAACACTGATACTGTCGCCTCTTAGCTCTGTGCTGACCGCCTGAAATAATACCTGAACACATGAAATAAAAGGAATTATGCTTATGGAATCTGACGATGAATGCTTGTTCTTGGTTTAAAATTGCAGTAGCTGTTATTTCACACTTTAGCCAACTAGAAAGGGGAATTTGGCTTCCTTTTATTTTCTCTTCTTTTTTCCTTTTTTCCTTCTTCTGGAGAAGGGGTGAACTGCAAACTCAACTACTCAAGTCTTCTTATGTACAAGCTAAAAACGCAAACATCCAATGAATACAAAATCTAACATAAGCCTTCAACAACCAACTTTGCCAAAGCATATACATGCACTGATGCATGTGTGAGCACACAGAAACACCACAAATTGAGGGAACTTACACAAAGACATTTATGCCGTAGAGAGCAGCATGCTTCCGCAGCAGACGTTCAATTGTATACCATTCCGACCTGTCAGAACCATCCTGATAACCAATTCTTGGCATGTGGATTGATGCTTGAAATATCAAAAAGTGTTGATAAACGATTAGGATATTGTGCCAGCAGAAAACAAGAAGTCACCATCAAATGATACTATTTGAGCAATGCTTCCAAGTGTAAACATGATATTAGTTGGACATGCACCATGTTATAGCCAAGGAAGCTTCTGAACAGATATAATTGGCAATACAATGACCTGGTAATATTCAAATAGCGACAAAAATTTCCTGTATTTGTTTTTTACCGACAGCTGGTATAGGCGCAGAACTACTGGCACATTGCGCATATCTACCCCCCACATCCCACAAGGCCACAACCATTCTTGACTAGGGATAAACATAGCACATCACTTTGGTGAAAGTTTTTTTGTACAACCATTTCCATAATACACTTTTTCTACATATATGTACAAGTTGGTTGCAGTATAATCTGACTAATGTTTACTCTAATTTTCGTAGATACTAGTCTTCTTGGAGAAGTTACTAATATTTATTAATACAACTTCTGCTGTTCTGAGATTAATAATTATTAGGAATATTACATCAGTCTCCTTGTTTCATACAAGAAGGAAACATCATTAGATTGATGTGTTCTTGTATCTGAAAGCACCTAAATCCATTTTGTACACATTTCAAAAACATCCGATATCCATTTCAGCAGCTCCAAATATCAATCTCAGTTTTTTGCGCTTATTTCACTTAATTAAACAGCAAATGAAAAATAGTATTTAAACTCCAACCTGGCTGTAACTCCTTGTCCATAATTCTACGCATCTCAACGTTAGAAAGTATATGACCAATATCTCTCTTAATTTGCTTAAATGACAAATGATCTTGTCTTTGAAGGAAATGTGCATGAACAAGAGAAGTACAAATACAGAAAATTCATATTGCCGACCCCACACGAACTTGGATTGAGGAATAGTTAACTGATTGATATATACTGGTTAATATATCTGTACCATAGGAGATCACTATGACAAAATTCGAGGAGATGCAACAAAACGTTTGGACCATTATGAAATGTCTTAAAGAACGCCTGGTGGCATGGCCAAAACCAATGATCATAAGCTATATCAACACGATTCGGAATGAAACTTCCCATGGAATATGCACTATACAAGACATATATTATCTCTGTTCTTAACCTAAACTCATGTCAAACTTCGTCTCAGATTCTAGTAGAGTTTTGAGTAAAGCGCTCGAAGTTGGCACATTTCCTGGAGCAAAGAGAAGCACCAGGAACTTCCGTGCAGGGTCATCCAACTAAAAGAAAAAAAGATCTTTAAGACGGAAAAAATGAAGTCTTCCTTTTAAGGCACCCATGCTAGAGCGCCTCCATCTCTCTCCATTCAACCTGTCGTTATACTGTCCTACTAAGTTCCAGAATATCTCAAATACCAAATTTATCCTTATACAACAATAACAACAACAAATTTATACATATGCAAAGATTGAAAAATAGGAACCCAACTGCAGAACATACAAAAACAAAGAGAACTCAAACCACAAGTAGAACAGAAGAAATCTCTCTAGAAGCATGGAAATTGAATGTACCGGACTTTTGAGCAGCTGAATATGATGCTTTTGATAGACAATGCTCCAAGTCAGGAATGGAGATACTGCCACGTGGGACTTTGCGCCTAGGATTGTAGGACTGCACAACAGCCAAAGCTACCCATTGAGGAGCATGAGGTGAACCACTGCCACTAGTGAGATCCTCTACATAACAATGATCATGTGGAGATTAGGAAAAAAAAACAATTAAAGGTAAAGCCTAAGACAAACAAAGAAGATTGACAGAAGTGGCCAGGGGATGAAGAACACAGAAAAGAAAAGAAAAATACAGAACAAGTAATCCTTGAGCTACTTTTATTTTCCCATCTAAAGAATTTAGTGTTGCACTGCATGCGGCAATAAACTCCTCCTGGAAACAACCAATCAACTGCATCCCACGAAGATCTATCATTTCGTTCTTTCATTTCTGCTAATTTGGATTTTCATTTATTTCTCATCTCAGCAAAGACAAGAAGGTCTTTTGTTAAAAGCAACTCCAAGAAAACTTCCACCAAGATCAGCGTGAACCCTCAGTTTTTCTATCAACATAGTATGCGTGAGAAAGCACGGAAGAAGAATATATTATCGATGTATTGACATATGTTACAATAAGCCCTATATATATACACATAACAAATCCTACTCCTAATATATATTGGATTAGGGTTACTTATTTTCTCCTATTTACATATGTATTCTAACACTCCCTCTCAAGCTGGTGCATATAAATCATATGTACCGAGCTTGTTACATATGTAGTTAATACGAGCCAATAAGGGACTTGGTGAAAATATCTGTCAGCTAATCATTCGACTTCACAAACTTTGTAGCAATATCTCCCGAGAGTATATTTTCTCTAACAAAGTGACAGTCAATCTCAATGTGTTTAGTTCTCTCATGGAACACTGGATTTGACGCAATATGAAGAGCAGCTTGATTATCACAAACAAGTCTCATCTGACTAATCTCACCAAATTTCAATTCCTTGAGCAACTGTTTGATCCAACTTAACTCACATATCGCCATAGTCATCGCTCGATATTCTGCTTCTGCACTAGACCGAGCAACCACATTCTGTTTCTTGCTCTTCCAGGACAACAAATTTCCTCCTACCAAGACACAATACCCAGACGTAGAACGTCTATCAGAAGGTGATCCTGCCCAATCAGCATCTGAGTATCCAATGATTTGCTCATGACCTCTATCCTCAAACAATAAACCTTTGCCTGGAGCTGATTTTATATACCGAAGAATACGAACAACTGCATCCCAATGACTATCACACGGAGAATCCATAACTCACAACACTCACAGAAAAAGAAATGTCAGGTCTTGTCACTCTAAGGTAATTTAACTTACCAACCAAACGTCAA
>JASVEL010000040.1:0-49038 GCA_032618575.1 Nicotiana noctiflora | reverse complement strand
TTGCACAAGGCATTCCTTATTCACGCAGGGTATTATAACTAGACGCACTCCAAGAAATGCGATGTAAACATCTACCCTAGTGAAAGCATTAGGGGTTGCTTCTACTGATCAAATGAATGCATAGTTTTAACGACCCGACGATTCATTTTGAGCTCTAGCACGTTATTCGACAGTTTGAGGCCATGAGTAGCTTCACTTCAGGTATTATGACGTATACGCATGGTCTAAATTGGAATTTGGGAAGTTCAAAATTGATTTGAAAAGAAAATTTGTTCAGAGTTTATTTCATTTATTTATTCTGCCTCATATCTTCTTATTATTTTTGTACCTGATATTATTGGACCACTAGTAAGTGTCGATGTCGGCCCATCATCACAACTCCTCCGGGGTTAGGCTAGATACTTATACTTACTAGGTACACATTGATTTACGTACTCATACTACACTTGTTGCACATTTTGTGCAGGTACATATATGTGTAGTGGCCTTGTGGGCGCAGATGTGTGGTTATTTGCGGGAACTTAGGTGAGGTGCATTCCATGTTATTATCCACGACCAGTAAAGTCTCATTCAGTGTTATTTATGCTCTTCTATCTAATTTATATTTCGGACAAATGCTGTATTTTATTTTACTTCTTAGTGATGCTCATGCATTAGTGACACCGGGTTTTGGGGAGTTTATGGGTTATTCAGTATTGAAATTATGAAAAAAAAATTATTTACACTTTAAATTTTATCACTTATTTTTTAACAGAAGGAAATTATGGTTTCAAAATACTAAAAAGAGTAATTAAGTTAATAAATTCTTGTTGGCTTACCTGACAGCAGTGTTAGGCATCATCACCACCTTTAATGGATTTTGGGTCATAAAAATATGGTATTAGAGCACTGGGTTCACTACTTCACTTTGGTCTCATTGGTCATAAGAAAGTGTAGTAGAGTCTTGCAGATCGATACAGAGACGTTTGTACTTATCTCCAAGAGGCTACATGGCTGTTAGGAGCACTTCCTTTCTTGATTCTTCATCATGCAATTTGATTTCTTTGAGGCTCGTGTCTTTATTTCCTTCTTATTCAATCTTACATGGTGTGAGGCGCTAGTTATAAAATGGGAATCAAGGAATGTTAATGGTACTATAGAGGTGGTACATGATGTTTGTACCTGTGTAATTGATTGGGTTATTATCGTCGACTTGCGGAAGGCCGTCCTGTCGTGTCAGCTCAGTATCAATACTAACTAAGGTTTTGAGATTTGGAATTGACTTTTATGACAATTCGTGTGTTGCTATCACACAATATTGGTGTAATGGTAGGATTATTGTCTATGCATCAAAGTAGTGAATGACTTGGAGGAGGTTTGCTCAGTGCATGATTTAGAGATTCAATATATATTTTCGACGGAGGAAAGGCAATCGGAATATGAATGTTTAGGTTTGACTTGATGGAGTAACGATACTTGGTATTTTAGAGCGTGGTGGAATTATCATCTATGATGTGGTATTGTCGTCCTTGTTGAACGCGTTAAGGTTCGCTGGTATTATGGTCTTCATCAATTTGCCTTCGGGGTAAAGTAGTGTGAGATAGTGCCAGATAAGCGGTTGTTCGAGGTAGTGGAGTGTAAAAATTTCAAAATTCAAATGGGTATTTCTAATATTGATGGCTCGAGGAAGATGATCTTCGAAGAGGTTTTAAGTTGGTAGAGATTTATTAGTTCAAGTGCTACAGAGATGAATTTTGACTTAAGGCAATAACTGGGTAGCGAAGGATGAGGAAGGATATGTGGGAGGTGTCTTGCAGTGGTTAAATTTCCAGAAGGCCAAGTGTGAGAAACAGAAGTCGAGTGGTTGCTTAAAGAAGATGGTTAACCAAAGTGGGAGAGTGGCAAGATAACTATGGGTTCTGTGGTAGGATGGTCACACACCTTGAAGAAAGTTTAGACTAATTTGGGATTTATGATGGACAGTGACTAGGTCTACAGACTTAACTGTGAATATTGGCTAGAAGGTTGGATACGACAGAAAGGAGTTGCTTGAGATGAAGAAGGATACAATTTGACTTTTGATTGGAATGTATTGTCGCACCTCTAGTTGATGTCCATGAGGAGTGAATAGACTTGTACAAACGGTGAATGAGCACAAGCTCATGATGGGTTATTGATTTTGTAGTAATTGTACCGAGTGCATCGATGTTGGAATATGTCGACACGTAATTTCCACATGTGGGTTAACTCATGTGAGCAGGCTAGCAACCACATGGTGTTGACGAAGCTTCTACAAAGAATTCAACTGGCTATCCAGTAAGAGGTCGGATATGTAAATGTGGCTAGTGATTTAGAGAGTTCATAAAATGTTTGATGGAAAGATCTCTGGATAGCTGATTGTACTGTTTCGTTTAGTGGCTTGAACAAAATGTATATAGGAAGTTCTCTCCTTCGTAGGTCAGTTGCTGCATGTGTGATCCAATCCGGATAGCTGATTGTACTGTTTCGTTTAGTGGCCCTCGCATATCGCGCTTTGAGTGTGGAGCTTGTACATGCATCTACCTTGAGTATCTTTCCAATATTATTTCCTATTTTGCTTAGGATGATTGAGTCATACAACTCAGTATGAAGTAGGGGTAATCTTTCCCATACAACTGAGTGAATTTGTGTTGCTTAATTGGCCACGAAGTTAGGTTCCCAACGTCTAACTGATAAGTAATGTCCATTTATAAACCAGGGTCCATTTTTAGAACCTTGTTCATCTTATCCTCCTCCGTGAACTCGACTATAAAATAGTCTGAGGTCGATAAGGTGAAATTTTTCAGATGGTTTCCATAATTCTGTGATTTTTGTTTGAAGGTAATGGTGGAGGACTCTTTTACCTAGTAATTTGATTATAAGTGAAAAATTTCCATAAGAAGTATATTTCATCTGTATCAGCATCAGACAAAGTGATGCGTTTAGGTTGTTGGAAGGTGAAGTTCTAAAGGTGGGGGAGGGGGGGGGTCTAATGCCATGGAGTATGAGAACGGTGCTACCATATCGACTGATATTACCATATCGGCTTGATTCTTGAGACTCTTCAAATTTTGGTAGGATCTTCCATAATTGTTTGAGGGGTTGAGATTTGGGAGTTTATATGTATGGATACTAGGTTGGTCCCCTCACCATCTTGGATTAGGAGTTTGTCTTTAAATAATGGAATAATTGATGGAGGAGTATGAGAATTAATGTCGAGGGGTTTTGGAGAAATTTGGTTAGTGGAGTTAATTAGGTCACAAGCTGGACTGAGAATAGCAGTGGTCATGAAGAAACGTAGGTGGTTGAAAATCGGGGAGAGGGAAGGTTTAGAGAGAAGCATGAGTTTCTCTCAATAACAGTGGTCCCGTTTTAACTTAATTAATTTTCAAAAACTGCGGTAATTTGTGTTAGAAATTCTTGCAAGTTCAAGTACTCTGTGGGCCATAGTATAGTAGTTATAAATTATAATAAGAATTCCATGACAAAATTTGCTTTAAAAAATTGAATAAAAGATCAAAAAGAATTTAAATAACTTTTCTTAGGAGAAATTTTATTCTCACACAATTTTTGCAACATAAGTTCTTCAAATAAAATCTTTACAAAAACTATTTTCTTTTTTTTTGTGACACAAATGCCAAACTTAAAGGAGCAAACTCGAATTTTTGGTCAATATTATCTCTTATGTTTGAGGATATGTCTATTTTGGTCACTCAAATATAACCGAGCATATTTAGTCCCTTAAATATGCTAAAGTGAAGCACTTTTAGTCTCATTGACACTCATGTTACTCATGTAACAATGTAAGAAAAAGATCAATATGGATGGCTGGGGGAGTACGAATTCGAGGAAATAAAAGAAAAAATACATGGCAATTGATTGGATAGCGACTCAATGTCTTGGGCAACAACCCATAAAAACGAAGGAGCTTTTCATAATAGGCGAGCTCGGTACCCAGAAAACCTTACTTTTTTATTTACTCTCAAAAGTAGTAAAGATGTATTATGCGAGCTCCAAAAAGAATGACTTCACCGGTGCACACGATTACCATTTCATATGACTCTTCGATGAGTTTCACCAGCCACAACATGAGAGTAATGAGTATGCCTCGATTTGTTCTTCTCTTATGATTTATCAAGTTACATGGGGGAGACAAAAAAAAAAAAAACAGTAGATTGATATTCTTCTTACAGTGTCACATGAGTCACACGAGATAGTGCTATTAGTTTTGAACATATTGTGTTAGTCTCCCGTTTGGCCAAGCTGTAAAAGTTAGCTTATTTTGAGAAGTGTTTTTTTAAAGTGCTTTTGGTGAGAAGCAAATTGTGTTTGGCTAATTAGTTTAAAAAGAACTTCTGAGCAGCAATTAGTGTTTGACCAAACTTTAAAAAACTGCTTCTAAGTGAATTTTTCTCAAAAGTGTTTCTCAACCAAGTGCTTTTGGAGAGAAGCTACTTTTTTCTGTTTCTCCAAAACTGTTTTTGCTTCTCCCCAAAAGTACTTTTTTTTCCTTCCAAAAGCTTGGCCAAATACGTCTAACTTTTGGCCATCATTTTTTTTGGCCAAACACGCTATAAAGGTGCTCAATAAACCAACCCTCCCATATAAGGCACAATATCGGTAAAAAACTCAAGCAATTTGCACTATCCGTTTGAGGACATTTTGGTAAATTGACACTCCCCGCGCACGTCTCCCGGTGTTCGAATAAATATTGTTTCCCTGGAAAATCAAATGGTAGTTTCCACTTTCCACCACCGCCCCCTTGCTCAGTTTTCAATTGCTTTCGCCGATGAATTACGAGCAGAGACTAATCGCCGCATCGAAGTTCGTCTACGCCGGCGACTCCGTCAACGATTCTCCGACGGTCAACACTGTTGACTTGGGAGTTAAAGCGACTCTTAAACCT
Source organism: Nicotiana noctiflora (assembly GCA_032618575.1). Taxonomy (NCBI): domain Eukaryota; kingdom Viridiplantae; phylum Streptophyta; class Magnoliopsida; order Solanales; family Solanaceae; genus Nicotiana; species Nicotiana noctiflora. The sequence goes on along the minus strand of JASVEL010000040.1, from coordinate 44,135 downwards.
CACCAAGTTGAAGGAGTCTCATGGCTTATTCGAAAATACCGTCTAGGCGTCAACGTCATTCTCGGTATTTTCTTCTTCTAGAAACTTCACACTTCGTGCTCAAAGTTTTCGACTTTCAGGAAAAAATTAATAAGACTATCCGGAATTGCGCTGATAATTAATGGGTTGAATTTGCCTTGTTTTTGGGACGGAAGGGAGTATTTTTATTTTTAATTGATTTGCCTAATTTGACATAATTAATGATGCTCTCATTTTATTGTTCTTACAGGGGACGAGGTATAACTGCCAACACTGAAACCAGCATTTAAATTGAAAATAGTGATTTATTAATCAGCAATATTTGCAGGCAACGGATAGTGTCTTGATTTTCTCTATGTTATGAATGCTTTATTGGCAGATGGGGTTGGGGAAGACTTTGCAAGCTATATCATTGCTGAGCTATCTGAAATTCTTCCTAAAGACTCCTGGACCATTCTGTGAGTGGGAAGAAATGTAACTCTTATCTAATAATTAATAGTAACTGAAACACATCTTAGGTAAACATTCTACGCTTAGATTTTGCAAAATGTTGCAGTGGTGCTCTGTCCTCTTAGTGTGACGGATGGTTGGATGTCTGAAATGGCCAATTTCGCCCCAAAATTAAGAGTGCTGTCCTATATTGGAGAAAAGGAGCACCGGCGCAATCTACGTAAGAAAATGTATGAGCATGTGAACAAGAAGGCGTTGTGTGATGTAAGTATTGGGTCCTATTGCACTTAAGACAATCGAATTTGAATTTTTAGTTGTTTTTTCATATACATTTATATAGGCTTATTTGAACACCTAAAGGCTTGTTGGGGACATTACAATTTATTTTCTCTTCAAGAACTGTCAATTTATTTCTTTTACTTATCTCACTCTGTATTTCCCTCATTTCTTACAGGCAGAATCACTGTCCTTTGATGTGCTGTTGACTACATACGACATATTATTACTTGATGAAGATTTTCTATCCCAGGTTCCATGGAGTTATGCAATAATTGACGAAGCACAAAGACTCAAAAATCCATCTAGTGTATGTCTGGAATTCTTCTATCATATAAAATGCAACTGAGATATCACACCTGATCTTGGTATGAGATAGAATATTGACGACTTATGCAGTCACTATGTGTGCTCATGGTCTGCTGAAGTTAATTCCATATACTACCTTTAAATTTGTATTAAGTTAATTCCGTATACTACCTTTAAATTTGTATTAACTAAATGCCCCTTTGAGGGTAAATAGGTGATATATCTTCAATATCCTTATTACTTTGAAAACAAAGTTCTTCCAAATTTCCTTGAAATGCAAAGGCATTTATAGAAAAAGATTTTGATTAACTTTTTTGTTAGTAGATTCCAATATCCTGTAGTAGTGCAGTCTTAAAATGTTGAGTGCATTCAACTGCTCTACAGAAAGTAGGACAATATCTATTTCTCAAAGTTCAGGAGCAAAATTTATGTTTCAATAAAACTTTTCGAGGGGGTTGGGTGATAATCAACTGTTCTTGATCTTCTCCAACCCTGTAACACAAATACCTTATGCTGCGTGTTTGAAATCTTTACAGGTACTGCATAATGTGCTCAAAGAGCGTTTTATTATGCCTAGGAAATTGCTGATGACCGGCACACCTATACAAAACAACCTTTCAGAGCTTTGGGCTCTGATGCATTTTTGTATGCCTTTAGTTTTTGGAACACTGGATCAGTTTCTCTATGCATTCAAGGAAGCTGGCGATCCTTCATGTAATACTTAAGCCTGTAATGAGTCATTGTCTTACTTCTTTTTCCCTTTAAAGATAAAACCTGAAATGTTTTGGGCACTGCTTATTTGCTTTGTGAATCTTTTTTTGCAATTGTGATAATTTTCTGGTCTAGATATATATATATATGGTTTCTGTAGTTGCCACTTGATGATACTTTATAGCATTTAGAGCACGATCTATAGCATATTTACTTTGGTCTGCCAATGATGTCTGATCTTTGCTCTTATATTTTCGTGCTTTAGGGACTGATAGGATAGAAAATTCATGTTGTACTTCTAGAGGCTAATATCGTGACTCATTTTGCACATTTACCTGCTGATAGTGATCTTTAAATTAGATGCCTTCATGTCATGTATTCCTATTGATCTGATGATTGTGCATGATCAGTCTGAACTTATTTGATTGAAGATACGTGAGACCCTTCCAGTATGCTGATGACTCTTCTATTTCTCTCTCTCTCTGACATACTTCTGTAACAATTTGCTATGCTTACTGAAAAAAAGGAGGCCTATGAATTGGGTTGGCAGTGGTTGGGAACGGGAGTGACTTGCTAGTGACAAGCTCCCAGTGACAGAGCTAGAACAGCATTCTTTTTCACATATCTGAGAAAAGTTATTGTTCTACATCCCCCCCCCCCTCCCCGACCCCCCGGTACCCACAAAAAATATGCAGGGCTCTTCTGAGGGTTTGATTGTCCAGTCCTATGTTTTCCCAGTTAAACAGAGCGCTGCTCCTGTAACTTTTTGGAACAATAAAACAGACACGGTGCCTAAATCTTTTATAAATGGAAGTTTTCAACTGTGAATCAAGTGTACAGGCCACAAAATGATATTACAATAATTCAAGTAATTTTCAGTAAATAGATAAAGAAAGTGAGAATGATACTACAGGTTGCCTAAAGATCTTGAGTCTATGACTTCAGTTTCCCAGTTTACATATACAAGATTGAGATTCATCTTTCCATTTTTGCTTCTAGGGAAACACCTAGATTTCATTGAATTAATTAGAAGAGTTCATTGAAGATTTTCTTTAATTCCCACAAGGCCATGTCACTTGGTTATATGCTATCACCATTCACTGAACAGCAACATGGGGCACCCCTATTCTTGTTCTAATCTCTTTCCATTTTAACAGGCCGTGATGCAGAAAAAGCTAAGGAACAATTCAAAATTTTGAAATATGTAATAGGGGCATTTATGCTCCGAAGAACTAAATCTCAGCTTATTGAGTTGGGGACTCTTGTGCTGCCACCTCTTACTGAGATTACTGTGTAAGCTAACCATCTTTGTCAGGGTCATTGATTTTGCAAATGATTGCTGCAGAACTCTCACTAGAGCTTGTAGAGGATCTCTCTCTCTTTAGATGGTTGACAATAATCTCATGTGATTTTTCCATGGACTTACTTTTGTGTAGTGTTGGTAATATGTTTGTAAATTCGATTCCAGGATGGCACCGTTGGCGGCCCTGCAAAAGAAGGTATATATGTCCATATTAAGGAAGGAGCTAACGCAGCTGCTAGCACTTGCTTCTGGAGCACCCAGTACTCGGTCGTTACAGAATATTGTACATACCTATCTTTATTAGCCTGGATGTTTCTCATTTTGTTTCTCATTTTGGGTTGGTGACACCCTGATTGATGATTTTGATTTGCTCTTCTGTGTGGGAATCTGGTGTGGTGAATTAACTTTTTGTGTCAATAAGAGAGTGCAACAAGAGGTTTCTTATTATGCTTTATGCCATTGGAGTATAAGAAGCTTCTGATGATGATGAGTACTGTTTAATGAACCAACTTGACATTTCAAGGATAAGCTTTACCTCTAAGTGCTTCTAGTTTATCATATCCTGAGTAGTGGAGAGGAGCTATGTTGCTTCTTTTGTAAGGTTTTCTGCATGCCAAATTCTGCCTATGCTGATCAGCAGGATTGGCATAATTGAAGGTGAGTTGGTAACTGGAGGTAAGAATTGAGCTATGAACCTTGGTTCCATCTAAGAGGAAGTCTAGTTAGTAAACCATGTATAATTGCCGACAGTTACATGTGGTGAACTTATGTTTATAATTACTATTCATACTTCAAATTTGATGACTTGTTACATGTAAAAGATAATGGTATTATACTCTATGTTTGAACCTTTTAGTACTAAGAAGGAATTTTACAGCAACTTGGCCTGGTGGCAATTGACTTGAGCCTTGGGGTTTGCTCTCTTTCAGGGTCTCAAGTTTGAAATCCACTGGGTGCAAACAATTTCTGAGGGCCATCGGACTGGGTAAAACCTGAAGTAACCGTGGTGCACTTGCGGGAAACTCCTTACCGAGGGCCTGTGTACCCCCGAGATTAGTCGGCGCTCTTAGAGACTCGGACACCCGGTGCAAATAAAAAAAAACTAAGAAGGAATTTTACAGCCTGTTTAAGTTAAAAATAAATCTTAGTTAACACTCGTATCTAAAGCTTGGTAAACGGCAGACTGAAGAATTAGCAAATAATTAGACGAGTCTGAGATTTGTTATGTAATCACGAACTTGAATGTAGACATTTTTTTCCATTAATATATGTAATTCAATTATAATGTTTCTACCTCATGTCTGTAATGACAAGTTATTCTGACATAAAAGGACTGATTTTACCTTATAGTCAGTAAGGTAACACTGCCCCATTGTCTCTGTATTTCACATGGTATCAGAGCCATTAGGACTCAAAGTTTTCTAAAAAGAATTTCTGGCTGGAAGAAACAACTCCGACGACCTGGCAGTAAGCGAGTGGTCTTCATGTGCTACCTGTTCTTCAACACTGCCTCTCACGCTGGCACTTGGACGCACACGCTCAGGCAGGGTCCACTTCGGCTTGACATTCCGGTGTCACCCCGTCAAATCTGGTAGAACTCTGGTGTTTCTCTGGTATTAAAACCTTGTATGGAGACTGTTCTTTCTTCCAGGTCTGCCTCTGCTCGTCTTTTGCTCCCGTTGCTGCTGGGATTCGGTGATTTAGGTTTCAGAAATTTGGTTTGGTGATTCTTTTGCTTCACTGTTGGTTGACAACAGTTGTTTAGTCGAGTTCAGACGTTCTGGTTAGACCATTTTGTTTCCGTTGTTAATCGTAATGGCTCTCTGACTTGGTTGAGTGTTATTTCGTTCACTGATTCTTAATCTTGTTTTGCTGATCCTCTGAATCATAGGGTATTTCGTCAATCTGGTTCAATGTGAATTTATTTGAAAGGGATTGTGTTGGGTCAGACTTGTTGAACTCTCTGTTATTTATCAAAAATTACCCTCAGTCCTCTGCTGGTCTAAGTTGTCTTAGTGAGGAAAATGACTGACAAGACAATTCTTGTTTCAGCGGAAGCATTTGTTAGATTTTGTCAGTGACAAAAATCACTTAAGGAATCTACTTCAGTTATTACCCTTGTTGAGACGTGTTAAACATGTCTTATTACCTCTTCAAAAAATGGATAATTGATTCAGGTGCCAAAAATCACATGAAAGGTAATCCTAATATTTTTTCTAGCTTTCGATCACACAAAGCACCCTCTCCAGTTACGGTAGCTGATGGATCAACTTGTAACAATGTGGATCTGGAACTGTAAAACCAACCTCCACTATTACCTGTCATCTGTATTAATTGCATGTTTGGCCAAACTTCTCCAAGCAAAAGCACTTCTTTTTATTTAAAAAAAGTATTTTTTTTTCAAAGTTGAACTGTTGGCCAAGCTTTTAGAGATTAAAAAAGTGCCTTTGAGGAGAAGCAGAAACAGTTTTAGAGAAGCAGAAAAAAGTAGCTTTTCTCCAAAAGTACTTTTTTGAACAACACTTTTGAGAAAAATATGCTTAGAACAAGTTTAAAAGCTTGGCGAAACACTAATTGCTGCTCAGAAGTCATTTTAAGTAAATTAGCCAAACATACATTGCTTCTCACGAAAAGTACTTTGAAAAAAAAACACTTCTGAAAATAAGCTGATTTTTGTAGTTTGGCCAAACATGCTATAAGTCTACCAAGGTTGGCTTTTAATTTGATTTCTGTTAGTAAAATCACTAGAGACTTTAATTGTTATATCTCGTTCTATCCTGATCATTGTTTACTTCATGATCTTACGACGAAACAAGTTATTGGTAAAGGACATCTATTTGGTGAGCGCTACATCCTTGATGAATGGGAGCCTCGGTGTATTGCAAGTGCCAGTGTAGTGTCTCCATTTGAAGCATATTATCGATTGTGACATCCTTTTCTACCTATACTAAAGAAGCTCTGTCCTTAGTTTCAGAATATTTCTTCATTGGATTGTGAGTCATATCGACTTGCAAAACATCATCTCATCTCGTTAGGTTTAAGGGTTAATAAGCAAGTTGAGTCAGCTTTTGAGTTAGTCTATTATGATGTTTTGGGGCCATGTCCTGATGTTTCTAAAACTGTGCATAAGTATTTTGTTACTTTTGTAGATGATTTTTCCCGAATGACTTGGATTTATTTTATGAAAAGTCGCTCTGAAGTGTTTACTCACTTTCCTGCATTCTGTGTTGAAGTGAAAACTCAATTCAATGCTTCAATGCGGATTCTAAGGAGTGATAATGCTACAGAATAGATGTTAGAATTCAGAACTATTTCAATCCTACACGAGACAATACAATATTCTTCGTCAGTCTTCATGTGTTGATACTCCCTCTCAAAATGGAGTTGCTTAGAGGAAGCATAAAAATCTACATGTAATAGCTTGGGCACTTTTGTTCCAAATGAAGGTTCCTAAACAATTTTGGGATGATGTGGTCTCTACGACTTGTTTTTTAATTAATCGCATGCGATCTACTGTGCTTGTTGGTAATGTGCCTCGTGGTTTTTACAAACAAGTCACTATATCTGGTGGAACCTAAAGTGTTTGGAAGCACATGTTATGTTCGACCATCAGCTACCAAGTTGGATCCCAAGGAATTGAAATGCATCTTTCTCGGCTATTCTTGCCTTCAAAAGGGGGTATCAGTGTTATTCTACTGAACTTGACAAATATCTTAAGTCAACTGATGTGGTATTTTCAGAAATTACAACATTCTTTTATGCACCTCCCACTCCTACTAATCACAAGAGGACGATGAGTGGCTAGTCTATCGGGTTACCTATGCTTTGATAGAACAATCACATGATGGTCCTCCATCTCCTAGTTCTTCTATTGATCACCAGTCAACTATTGTGCCTTCAGCCCTGCTCCATCTGCTTCGGTAACCTGCTCGATAACCTGCTCCATCTGCTTCGGTAAGACTACCAATTATTCAAGTCTACTCTAGGAGGTGAGAGAACAATCATACATGTCCTGCACCAATTCCTTCGTCATAAGATCCTCCCCCCTTGATTCTTTAGAAAACCTTGACCTTCCTATTGCTCTTTGCAAGGTACACGTACTTGCAAATCTGCATATTCCATTGCTAATTTTGTTTCCTATAACCGCTTGTCCTCTACGTCTAGATCTTTGATTGCTTCTCTAAACTCTATCTCTGTACCCAAAACAATAGAGGAGGCTTTGAATCATTCTGGATGGTCTGTTGCAATGTTTGAGGAAATACATGCTTTAGAGGATAACCACATGTGGGATTGGTGGATTTACCCAAGGGAAAGAAACCAGTAGGATGTAAACGGGTCTTCCCAGTTAAAAGTTAATCCAGATGGTTCAGTGGCAAGACTAAAGGCTAGACTTGTAGCTAAAGGGTATGCTCAGACTTACGGGGTGGATTATTCAGATACCTTCTCCCCAGTTGCCAAACTTACTTCTCTTTGCTTATTCATTTCTTTAGCTGCTTCTAAGAATTGGCCTTTACATAGTTGGATATCAAGAATGCTTTCCTTCGTGACGAGCTTCAAGAGAAAGTTTATATGGAGCAACTATCCGGTTTTGTTGCTCGGGGAGTATGGGAAAGTTTGTCATTTGTGAAAATCTCTATATGGTCTAAAGTAGAGTCCACGTGCTTGGTTTGAGAAATTTAACGATGTAGTTGAGGAATTTGGATTGAAGAAAAGCAAATGTGATCACTCAATCTTTTATAGATAGTCATTGGTTGGTATTATTCTTCTAGTTGTTTATGTTGATGATATTGCTATTACGGGGGATGATAATGCAGGAATTTCTTCTCTGAAGATGCTTTTACACACGCCAAGTTTCATACCAAATGCTTGGGCTAGCTGAAATACTTTTTGGGCGTAGAAGTAGCAAGAAGCAAGAGAGGGATGCTCTTGTCCCAAAGGAAGTATGCACTTGACCTACTTGCAGAAACTGGAAAGTTGGGAGCCAAGCCGTGTGGCACACCAATGGTTCCTAATGTACATATTACTAAGGATGATGGTGACCTTTTTTATGATCCAGAAAGATACAGGAGATTAGTTGGAAAACTAAACTACCTCATAGTGACCCATCCAAATATTTCCTATGCAGTTAGTATTGTCAGTCAATTCATGTCTGCACCGACATTCAAACGTTGGGCAGCCATGGAACATATTGTGTGCTATTTGAAAGGAGCTCCTGGCCTTAGCATATTGTATAGCGATCACATATGTATCATATTGAGTGTTCGCAGATGCTGATTGGGCTGGATCAAGAATTGATAGAAGATTTACTACTGGCTACTGTGTCTTTGTTGGTGGAAACCTTGGTATAAGGCTTTAAATGGAACTCGGGTGGAATAATTTTGTAACAAGTTGGGCATAATTAATGTCTGTGCTCCAACTTGAGGGAAGTGTTGCATAATGTACATGAACATAATAATATATAGTATAAACCCCCAGGGGTTGGCCTGGTGGCAATAGACTTGAGCTTTGGGGTTTGCTCCCTTTCAAGGTCTCAAGTTCGAAACCACTGGGTGCAAACAATTTCTGAGGGCCATCAGATTGGGTAAAAAACCTGAATTAACCGTGGTGCACTTGCGGAAAACTCTTTACCGAGGGACTGTGCACCCCGGGATTAGTTGGGGGCTCTTAGAGACTCGGACATCCGGTTCGAATAAAAAATAAATAAATAATAATATATAGTATACACAACACAATCACATGTAGAGATATTTACGGATTTCCTGCTTTTGTTTCCTTAAATAGATACACTTGTACACCCACAAATTGCTCTCATTCTTTGAATAACAAGATAAGAATATTGCTCCATTCTCTCCATATTTCACAGTTACATACATATTAGTATTTGAGCATACCCTTAACATTAGTTGTCTATAATCTTTTCAGCTATTCCAATGTTTTTCCAGTCACGTTTTTGAGTGATTCAAAGATATATACATCGCTTCGACCAATCAAAAAGACATAATACACTTATTTTCTAATAATATTTTTGGAATTAGCATTCTCTGCAGAAGATAGCGCGCAATGGAAGAAAAAGATAGGTATTAGTTGAATATATGTTTTTATTCAATATTTGATTAGCTTAATCGTAGTGATTTAATTATCTTAATTGTAAGGATTTTATTTGATTAGCTTAATTATATGAGATTTTATTGTATTTGATTGTAATTAACATTATTGTCTTTGATTTTCTTTCCTAAAGATAAGACCGATCGTATTAATATCCTTGTCCATAGGTTGTACAAATATTGAAATATACAAAGAAGCTTTTTCTTCTTCTCAAATTCAACATGGTATCAGAGCCATTGTTGCTTTTTTTGGGGTGAGTTATCTTCTATGCTAGGGTTACTTTTGTAGCAAGGAGGTCAAGCTTTTCTCCCCGAGTGTCGCCGACACATTTCGAGCCTACCTTATGAGTTTCATCAATTTTTGGAGTAGCAGAGGTGTGGTTCCAATGTATCAGAGCCTTTTTTTCAGCTAGATTTCCCATTTTTCTTCTCTGAATAGTAACCAAGTTCACTGTTCTTTGATTCTGCAGAATTTTATTTTTTGAGAACTATTAATATTTTAATTTATGGGAGACTCAAATCCAATAGTTACCAATTTTGTACAAATTAGTATTGTAAAATTGGAAGGGGCTGGTACATATCTTGCTTGGTCAAGATCTTGTTTGCTTTTTATTTCGTCTAGAAAGCTGCTTGATTATATTACCGGAGAAAAGAAAGCACCTGTTGTGACTGATGCTAGTTAAAGCCAATGGATTATGATATTTTTCTTATTATGACATGGTTGTTGAATACAATGCACTCTTGAATTTCTAGACAAGATTTATTGCTTGATACCGCTGAATAAATTTGGAATTCAACGAAACATACTTACTCTCGCAAGGGAAATGATGCCCGGACTTTTGAAATTCGAAATAAAATTCATGCAACTAAGCTAGGTGAATTGACTATCACTGAATACTATTCCGAGTTAAGTGGGCTGTGGCAGTAGATTGACTATTATCAGGATATCTCCAACCAAAGTGTACTGATGATGCAATTCTCTTTCAACAATTGGTTGAAAAGGAAAGGATCTATGATTTTCTGACCGGTTTGAACTAAGAATATGATCCGATTAGGGTTCAAGTTCTCGGTAAAGTTCCTTCTCCTTTCTTTGAGGATGCATATTCTTATGTTCAACAGGAAGAGAGACGATGAGAGATCATGCTTTATTCAGCACCAATGGAGAATTCTGGGTTAGCTGTGTCTCATGAGCAACCAAAAACATTCATTTATGATAAAGATCACATGCACTGTGATTACTGTGGAAAGCCATGGCATGCAAATGAGACATGCTGGAAACTACATAGTAGACGAATTAGAGGTCGTGGACGAAAGCGTGTAGGTCCATCAAGGGGTCAGGCTAATATTGCAGAAAAAATGGTAACATCCAAGGAAACTGCTTCTGGAGAAGCATTGTCTTTGGATGAAATTCAACATCTTCGTCGTCTCCTGAATAAACTTGACTCGTCTAATATTTCTCCAATTACATGCAGTCAGGTATTGCCTTTAATGCTCACCTTATTTCTTAGATTATTAATTCTAGTGCGAATAGATACATGACAGGTTCTTTTAAAGGCTTTCAAAACTACTCTCATAGTCCCAAAGGGGATTATGTTAGAATAGCCAAGGACACCCTATCTCATATCTCTGGAACAGGTCTGTTGTCTGCACACCCAATATTACATTATCAGCCGTCCTCGATGTACTTGAGTTTCCCATTATAACCTGTTATATGTTAACGCCATGACCAAAAAAATTAAATTGTAGTGTCGAGTTCTTTCCTGAGTTTTTCAGGATTTTCAACCAAGGAAGATGATTGGCAGTGGTAGATTACCTGATGACTTATATCAGATTGATGGAACTTGAGACTTTGTTCGAGCCTATTTTGGAGGACATAAGGATGTCAACCAAGAAATAATACAATGGCATAGTCAATTGAGGCACCCATCATTTTTTGCTTTAAAGAAGTTATATCCTAGTTTGTTTTCTAGAATCGAGTTTGAATCTTTGTTTTGTGATGCTTGTGAATTTGCGAAGCATACTAGAAACTCTTATCCTTTGAGGTGTGGGGTCCTACTCAAACAATTTCTTTGTCTAGTAGTCGATGGTTTGTTACCTTTATTGATTGCTGCACTGGGATGAAGTGGGTGCATTTGTTAAAGGCCAAAAGTGAAGTTTTCTTCTGTTTTCCGTCTTTTCATAAACTGATTAGTACTTAGTTTGAGGCTAAGATAAAAATCTTACGAACTGACAATGACACAAATACATGGATAAAAATTTTGGTGCTTATTTGGAGTCTTATGGAATAATCCATCAAACTAGTTGTCCTTATAATAGTGCACAAAATGGGTTGCTGAAAGAAAAAATATGTATTTGTTTGAAGTGGCTAGGTCTCTTATGTTTACCATGAATTTACCATAACCTGGCGGAATGTCATTCTAGTAGCTGCTTATCTCATCAATAGAATGCAACTTAAAACCCTCAATTTCTAGAGTCCCTTGCAAGCATTAATGGGCAAGAATGATATTGTTCCCCCGAAGGTATTTGGGTGTGTCTGTTTTGTTCACGCTAGAAACTCTAGAAAACTTGATCCTAGAGCTCTAAGTGTGTCTTTATGTGGTATTCTCCAACACAAAAAGGGTATAAATGCTATCATCCTCCCTCTAGGAGAATCCTTCGTGAGCATGGATGTTACCTTTCGAGAATCTGAGCCCTATTTTAGTATTACACCTGTACACCATCACCTCTTCAGGGGGAGAGCTATAATGAGGAAGAGATGATTCTCCCAAGTTCCACCATTGAAACCATTTTACCACCGGGGAAAATGAAATTGGAGAAAGAATTCAGGGGAGACTATTGGGTGTTTGGATAGGTCTGATTTGAAAACTTACTCAAGGAGAAATAGAGCAGAAGAAGTTATCATGCAATTTGCCAAAGCTGAACCTTATTCTATTGGTAAGTTATCTACATTTCCTAATGAGTTAAATTTGCCTATTGCTCTCATAAAAGCAGTCAGATCTTGCACCACCAAACATCTTTACCTAGTTTTGTCTCCTATTATTCTGTCTCCCACCTATAGAGCCTTTGCCTTTGTCTATTTCTTCTGTGTCAGTTCCCAGAATTAGAGGGAAGCTTTTGCAGATCCTAAATGGAAGCCAGCTATGAATGAAGAAATGAAGGCCTTGTCAAAAAATAAAACATGGGAACTTGTCACTTCACCACCAGACAAGAAGTTGGTTGGCAGCAAATGGGTCATCACTATGTAGCACAAAGCTGACGCTCAATTGATAAATTCAAAGCAAGATTGGTGGCTAAAAAATTCATTTAGACTTATGGAGTGGATTATCAAAAAATATTTTGCCCTTTTGCTAAAATGAACACTATCAGAATTCTTTTGTCTTGTGCAACAAATCTTGATTGGGACTTCCAACAGTTCGACGTGAAGAATGCAATTCTTCATGTAGACTTAGAAGAAGAGGTGTATATGGATATTCCTCCTGGATTTGATACTAAACAGAGTCAAGGAAAGGTGTGCAAATTGAAGAAAGCTTTGTACGGATTGAGGCAATCTCCTAAAGCCTGGTTTGACAGATTCTGCAAAGCAATGATCTCCTTTTGTTACCAACAAAGCAATGCTGATCACACTCTATTAAACATCAAAGTGGTAAACTCACTCTTCTCATGGTTTATGTTGAGGACATAGTAATGGAAGGAGATGACAAAGAGGAATTAACCCGATTGAACAATTTGTTGGCACAAGAATTTGAGATCAAGGATCTAGGAGAACTACGGAACTTCTTGGGAATTGAGGTTGCTAGATCAAAAAGAGGAATCTTCATTTCTCAAAGAAATGGATCTCTTGAAAGAAACCGATATGATTGGTTACAAACCAACATAATCACCCATTGAGTGCAATCACTAGCTATAAACAAGGGTCGGAGAGTCAATTGATAAGGAGAGATATTAGAGGTTAGTTGGAAGGCTTATTTATCTCTCTCACACTAGACCAGACATAGCTTATTCAGTGAGCTTAGTGAATCAGTTTATGCATGATCCTCGAGACTCTCATATGCAAGTTGTCTTCTATATTTTGTGGTATTTGAAATTTGCTCTGGGGAAAGGCTTGCTTTTCTCCAAACATAGCCTATACAGATGTGGATTGGGCTGATTCTCTAGATGATAGAATATCTACATCCGGTTACTGTACACTCGTAGGAGGGAACTTAATCAGTTGGAGAAGCAAGAAACAAAGTGTAGTTGCCAAATCAAGTGCGAAAGCAGAATATAGAGCTATGACCCAGAGTGTTTATGAACTTATTTCATTGCATAAGTTATTATAGGAGGGGCTGTTTGAAAAAGGGGAATTTTCCTTGTACTACGACAATACAGTTGTAATCAATATAGCTGATAATCCCGTTCAACATGACCGAACAAAGCATGTTGAAATTGATAGTCACTTCATCAAAGAAAAGGTTACAAGTGGTATCCTGATGTTGTTTTATGTGTCGTCAGAAAAACAGCTAGCTGATGTACTTACAAAAGGTCTCTAACAAACGGACATTCCATACGTTGATTTGCAAGTTGGGCATATGCGACATCTTTGCACCAACTTGATGGAGAGTATCAAATGTTTATTAGCTTAATTGTAGTGAGTTGATTAGCTTAATTATAGAGATTTTATTTGATTAGCTTAATTATAGGGATCTTATTTTATTTGATTATAATTAACATTATTATCTTTGATTTTCTTTCCTAAATTAGAGGTAGGATTGATTGTCTAAATATCCTAGTCCATAATTTGTACAAATATTGAAATATGCAAAGAAGCCATTTTTTCTTCTCAAATTCAACAGTTTTAGAGGGTGCTTGGCTAAGCTTATAAGCTGGTCAAACTGGCTTTTAAGCACTTTTTGGCTTATGTACGCGTTTGGTAAAATTAAAAGTGCTTATAAGTTAAGTGCTTATAAGCCAAAAATAAGCCAAAATCCATAATTTGGTCTCCCCCAACTTATCAAATTTCAGTTTATAAGCACTTTAAGTTTGACCAAAATATTTACTATTCTATCCTTAAAATATTTTTAAAACAAAACTCTTCGTATACATAGTTCTTTAGCTGCATAGTATTAATTTCAGCACTTTTATCCAAACACGTAACTGCTTATTTTTTAAATCAGCTTTAGCACTTAAAATTGCTTTTCAGCACATAATACTTATCAGCTACTCTAAATCAGCTAAGCCAAACGAGCTCTTAGACGGTAACACTTTAATGGTCTTGTAATTTCTAGGAGTGGTTTAACCTTTCAGAGGTTTATACATTTAGAAAATATGCGGAACTTCTAATACTTTTTCTTATTTGCATATATTGGCATGGGATAATTTAAATGGTGTAACGTGATAAGTGGGGATTCATATAGCCGATCGCAACTACTGTGAGACTAAGGTGTTTTGTTGTTTACAGTAGGACAATAGGAGTTTTTGTTATTAGATGGAAGTAAAGGAGCTTGCTGGGACATTTTCTTGCATTTAGGAGAGGTTTAATGACATTCTTTTTCAAGCTGTTCGCTTCCTTTCTGAGTTGAATTTTGCATTCAGTGAGATTCCACCAAGTATCTTTACTGCTTCTCAGCACCTCCGCTTTGAAATATCATGTTTAGTATCTATCTGATTTTAACCTTTAAGGGGTGAGACAAATGCTTCGAAGTTGAAGATTTATTTGTCGGAACACAGCTTGTTTTTTCCCTAAAACTAACCTGGAGGCTCGCTTTCAGGTAATTCAACTACGAAAAGCATGTAGTCATCCTTACCTTTTTGCTGGTATAGAACCTGAACCATATGAAGAGGGAGAGCACCTGGTTCAGGTACTGTATTTGCTTTCTGCTGATTGTCATTATATTTATTTATGACTCTAGATTTCACGCTTGTAATGCACCATAAATAATTGGATCGACCCGGCGGTTAATAGTTATATAGCTGTTAGTTATTTTGGCATTGAAGATTTGGGCAAAAGACTATGCTACATTCTTTTGGGGCAAAAGATTATGCTACATTCTTTTTTATTCACTATATTCATGTCACACTGTCTAAAAGAAGTACTTACTTGTTCATGAATTCTTATCTTCTTACCATTAAATACTCAGGCTAGCGGGAAATTGCTCATTGTGGATCATCTTCTTCAAAAGCTTCATGCTTATGGACATAGAGTCCTTCTGTTTGCTCAGATGACTCAAACACTGGATATATTGCAGGTAAGTGTTTGTATCTGGTATCTTTTGCAAACTCTAGTGGAATGTTTGAACAGTACAAGCTTTATTTAATCTTTCTACTTCTTTGTTTATCTTATGCAGGATTATCTGGAATTGAGGAAATATTCTTATGAGCGTCTTGATGGTTCAATTCGCGCAGAAGAGCGCTTCGCTGCAATAAGGAGCTTCAGTCAACAGTCAGCCAAGCGAAGCTCAAAGTTTGAAGCTGATCAAAATGGAGCATTTGTTTTCCTGATTTCAACAAGAGCTGGTGGAGTCGGATTGAATCTTGTGGCTGCTGATACTGTAAGTGCCAATTGCTACCCCAACTTTTATCATCAAATGGTTTAGTATTATACACTTAGGATTGATCTTATGATCCATATATTGTAAAAGGTGTGATTCATTTTCTTTACATGCTTTTCTGAAGTCATTGTCTCTAGTCTGTAGTTCTCATTTCATGAACTTCTTATCTTATTGAGAGATGGAAAGAGGTGATATGGACGCTTGGATCATGTCTGCAGCGAAGTTGTAATGCACATGGAAAACATCTGTCACATTCAAGCTTAGACTGTTTGGATGTTTAATCTCCAATTTGTTAAAGAACATTAACTGCATACGTGGATATTGATGCACCCCTCTTTTCCTAATAATTATCATTATGATGTTTAGCTATTGAGTTATACAGGCAAGGAAAAGTGCTTTTAGCTCGTATTACATACGTTACAGTGATATCTGTTAGATATGTAGTCTTGTCCCACATTGGAATAGGAATAGAATGTCATTGTATAGTATTGCTATAAATAAGGATCTCTTGTATTGTATTGAACACACAATAATATATCATATTTTCTCCCGTGCCTTCACATATGGTATCAGAGCTATCGTGAGAGATTTATCGCTGTGCATAAATTCCAGCGATTCCGGGAAGTAAAATCAGTCACCAGAACCCTTTTTTCCGGCGACTTTCAGTTATTTGCGTCTGCTTTATCTCTGTCAGTGTTGCGTAAAAACTCCAACACTACCACAAGAGTAGTTACTATCCAGCGACCAAATCCTAGCGAAAATCCCCGACGATATTGCAGCTGTCCGAAGAAAATTTTCCGGCGAAGTTCCGACATCGTGTGGGCCACTTTCAGGCCATTTTTGGCGGCGATTCTTCAGGACTGATTGTCCCCCTTGCAATTCCGAGCCTACCCATCCAGGTTACACCAAATTCCGACCACTTTTATATTTTTCCGGCATGAATAGTGATTTTAAAAGTGGACTTCCAGCCATTCTTTGAAAAAGTTTCTTCGGAACAATTGGGTCGCCTGTTAATTCCGATCCTACCCCTACTGTTTTTATTTCCTTCCGACCACTTTGAATTATTTCCGGCCGCTACAGTAATATTCCGAGAGCTACAGTATTTCTGGAGTGAACACTGTTTTTCGGTGTAAAATAGTGTTCTGTTTTCCTGCTGTAAACAGTATTTTCTCAGCAATTTCTTCAGTTTTCCCAAAAGATTTATTAATTTTCACTATTTCAAGTTAACCTTACTACTATTAATTGTAGCGACATGGGAAACGATGCTTCAAATAGTCGGATGGTTTCTTTACTGGATTATTTTGAGTTCAGGTAAGCAGACATCTTCTGAGATAGCTTCCGTTGTTCAGACAGGTAATAGCGTGACTTGTGTCTCTCAATCTTCTATTTTCTGAGTCTTGGGTCATTGATTCAGGTGCATCGAATTATATTTCTTGTAACAAATCTCTTTTCACTACTATTTCGTATTCTCAATCTCTTCCAAGAGTCACAATGGCCAATGGGTCTCAAACCATGGCAACTGCAATAGGTCAATCAAGCTCAATTCCTTCCTTATCTTTAGATTCAGTTATTTATGTCCCTAATAGTCCTTTTAATCTCATAGCTGTTAGTCGCCTAGCCAAATCACTTAAATGTGCCGTTTTATTTCTTGATGACCATGTTTTTATATAGGAACGTAGTACAGGGCGGATCATTGGTACCGGACGTGAATCAAATAGACTTTATTACCTTATTCTTGCTAAATCACATGGACTCACATCTTGTCTTCCTTCAACAACTTGTCATGTTACTAATTCACCACATTTATTACATAAACAGTTGGGACATCCTAGTTTGTCAAAACTTCAGAAAATGGTACCTGGTTTATCTCACTTGTCATCTCTAGAGTGTGAGTCTTGTCAGCTCGGTAAGCATACTCGCTCTCATTTTCCTCGACGTATTGATAATCGAGCAGAGTCACCTTTTACTTTAGTCCATTCAGATGTTTGGGGTCCTAGTCGGGTTAGTTCTACCTTAGGATTCCGCTAATTTGTTAGTTTCATTGATGACTATTCTAGATGCACCTGGATATTTTTGATAAAAAATCGATCCGAGTTGTTTTCTATATTTCGGACCTTTCACGCTGAAATTCAAATCAATTTGGGGTTTCTATTCACACATTTCGTAGTGATAATGCCCGAGAGTATTTGTCTTTCCCATTTCAGCAGTGTATGAAATCTCATGGGATTATTCATCAAACATCTTGTCCGTACACATCTCAACAAAATGGGGTATCTGAAAGAAAGAATAGACATCTTATTGAAACTGCTTGTACCCTACTCATACAATCTCATGCTCCGTTGCGTTTTTGGGGGATGCAGTTCTTAGATCTTGCTATCTTATTAATCGTATGCCATCATCAGCTATCCAGTACCAAGTCCCATTCTCTGTTATGTTTCCCCACTTACCTTTGTTCTCTCTTCCACCTCGTATCTATGGAAACACTTGTTTTGTCCATAACCTTACTCCAGGAACACATAAGTTAGCTCCCCGTGATCTTAAGTGCGTATTTCTTGGTTTCTCGAGAACGCAAAAGGGGTATCGATGTTATTCACCTGACCTCCGGCGGTACCTTATGTCTGCTGATGTTACCTTCTTTGAAACCCAATCATACTTAATCACTTAGATATTTGTGAGGTACTACTGGTCCCTTCTTTTGGAGATCCAATCACTATCTCCCATCCATCTTCCTCTACATCTTCGGCTCCACCACCTATAGCTCCCGTTCCACCATCTATAACTCCAGGTCCAATTCCTCCACATAATCTAGTTCAACCTTTTGTAGCTCCGCCACTCTTGACTTATCATCGCCGTCCACATCTAGCATCATGCCTAGGTGATTCACGTCCTGCATTAGATTCTGCACCTACTGCGGACTTGTCTCCTCTTAGTCAACCAATTGCACTCTACAAAGGTATACAGTCCACACTTAATCCTAATCCTAATCCCTACTATGTTAGTCTAAGTTATCATCGTCTGTCGTCACCTCATAATGCTTTTATATCTTCTTTGTCCACTGTTTCTATTCCTAAGTCTACAGGTGAGGCACTATCTCATCATGGGTGGTGACAGGCTATGATTGACGAGATGTCTGCATTACATGCAAGTGGCACTTGGGAGCTTGTTCCTCTTCCCTGCGGTAAGTCTTACTATTGGTTGTCATTGGGTTTATGCAGTAAAAGTCGGCCCGGATGGCCAGGTTGATCGGCTTAAGGCTCGTCTTGTTGCAAAAGGATATACTCAAATTTTTGAGCTTGATTATAGTGATACTTTCTCTCCCGTGGCTAAAGTAGCATCTGTTCGTCTTTTTTTGTCCATGGCTGCCGTACGTCGTTGGCCTCTTTATTAGTTAGACATTAAGAATGCTTTTCTCCACGGTGATCTTGACGAGAAAGTTTATATGGAGCAACCACCTGATTTTGTTGCTCAGAGGGAGTTTAGTGGTTGTGTATGCAGATTGCGCAGGTCACTATATGGTTTGAAACAGTCCCCTCGTGCCTGATTTGGTAAGTTCAGCACAATTATTCAGGAGTTCGACATGACTCGTAGTGAGGCTGATCATTCTGTGTTTTATCGATATTTTGTTCCGAATCTGTGTATTTATCTGGTGGTTTATGTTGATGATATTGTTATTACTGGCAACGATCAGGATGGTATTACTAATCTGAAGCAACATCTCTTTCCGCACTTCCAAACTAAGGATTTGGGCAGACTAAAGTATTTTCTAGGTATTGAGGTCGCTCAGTCTAGCTCAGGTATTGTTATTTCACAGCGGAAGTATGCCTTAAACATTCTTGAGGAGACTGGAATGATGGGTTGTTGACCTATTGACTCTCCTATGGATCCGAATGCCAAGCTTCTGCCTGGATCGGGGGAGCCTTTTAGAGACCCTATGAGATATAGGAGGTTGGTTGGAAAACTGAATTACCTCACAGCGACTAGACCTAACATTTCTTTTCCGGTGAGCGTTGTAAGTCAGTTTATGGATTCTCCGTGTGATAGTCACTGGGATGCAGTTGTTCGTATTCTTCGGTATATAAAGTTAGCTCCAGGCAAAGGATTACTATTCGAGGATCGAGGCCACAAGAAGATTGTTGGGTACACAGATGCTGATTGGGCTGGATCACCTTCTAATAGACGATCTACATCTGGATATTGTGTTCTAGTAAGAGGTAATTTGGTCTCGTGGAAGAGCAAGAAACAAAATGTAGTTGTTCGATCTAGCGCCAAAGCGAAATATCGGGCCATGGGTATGGCAACGTGTGAGTTAGTTTGGGTCAAGCAGTTGCTCAAGGAGTTAAAGTTTGGAGAAATCAGCATGATGGAACTAGTGTGTGATAACCAAGCTGCTCTTCATATTGCGTCAAATCCGATGTTCCATGAGAGTACTATACACATTGAGATCGACTATCACTTTGTCAGAGAAAAGATACTTTCAGGAGATATTGTTACAAAGTTTGTAAAGTCGAATGATCAACTAGCAGATGTTTTCACTAAGTCTCTTACTGGTTCTCGTATTAGTTACATGTGTAACAAGCTCGGTACATATGATGTGTATGCACCCGCTTGAGGGGGAGTGATAGATATGTAGTCTTGTCCCACATTAGAATAGGAGTAAAATGTCCTTGTATAGTATAGCTATAAATAAGGATCTCTTGTATTGTATTGAACACACAATAATATATTATATTTTCTCCCGTGCCTTCTCACAATATCAATTGATACCTATCGGGTGATAGGTGGAGTATGTGTTGGGAAACCATGATTTTTCTGAAAAAAATGCTTAATGGCGAATATCTTGCAAGTTAATTGAATGATATACTTAAATTATTGTCTTAAATTTGATCCCAAGTGCACAAATATAGTCATTGCTCTTTCTTTTGGCCACTGCAGAGTGGTTTTATGTACATCTGGACCCGTCAAACCCTGATTTGACATCTAATTCTTTCAGCTACTTGACAAGTTATGGTGGTGTAGGTCATATTTTATGAGCAAGACTGGAATCCCCAGGTAGACAGGCAGGCCTTGCAGCGTGCTCACCGAATTGGTCAAACAAACCATGTGTTATCTATAAATCTAGTCACGGAGCAGACGGTCGAGGAGGTGAGAAGAGGATTGTAAACTATCTCGAAGTTGATGTTTAGTTCCTCTAAGTGAAGGTTCTAACTGTGTAGGTCATTATGCATAGAGCACAACGGAAGTTACAGCTTAGCAAGAATATTGTAGGTGATGATGTCTTGGATCAGGAAGGGAACGAGATGGCAGGAGCTGAAGCTGGTGACTTGCGATCTGTTATACTTGGATTGCATATGTTAGATCCCGCAGAGATAACCAATGAGGAATCAGATGAATTTGATAGGACTGAGTTGACTGCAATGGCAGAAACTATTATTGCATTTCGCAATGAAGAACGTTCTGCCAAAGATGAATTTGAGGTAAAGCCAGTTGACAGGTTAAGCGAGTTCAATGTTGTCACAAAAAGGGGCCCAGAATCTATTAAGCTTGATCCTCGTCTTGATGAAGCTTCATATCTCGCGTGGGTTGAGAAATTCAAGGAAGCATCACAGGCCAACCATGGTCCGATTTTTGAGCTGGGCAATAGAAGAAGGTTGCCTGAAGAAAAGCATGTAAAAACTGAAGCTGCAAAGAGAAAGGAAGAGGAGGAGAAGTTTTCAAAGTGGGAAGCTCTTGGATACCACTCATTATCTGTCAGATATCCTGTATCAGCTCCTGATACTGATATCTCCTCAGATTCCGGTACTGTTCATTTTGTTTATGGGGACTGCACTCATCCTTCTAAAGTGTCTCCATCAGAGCCGACCATTATATTCAGGTTTTATATGCTCTCCGTGAAATCTTACCTTTCTTTGTCAAGCTTGTGATGCTTCTTGCAGCTTCCATAGAAAGTTTCTTGGCTGTTGTTCTAATTGCACAAGTATTTAGCTTCTCTTGAAACTTTATTGTGAAATCTTGTTTGTTCTCTTTGATCGTGTTCTTTTCTTTTTCTTTCCAAAAGTTCTTCTCTTGCTTGCTTGGAATCTTCGTATATTGTATTTTTATGACAGAGAGGATTCCATGGTTACTGCAATTTCCTTTCAATTCTGAATCTTACTTGCAAGCTGCCATTGTTGAATGGTTTGGAATTATATGTATGTAACTAAATAATTACTTAATAGAGGACTCTTGTATCTGATAAATGGTTAAAAGCACTCCAAGCTGGGCTAATATTTATTTATGCTGCATGTATTTCTTGGCAGCTGCGTTGATACATCGGGAAGCTGGGGTCATGGGGGTATGTTTGATGCATTGGCGAGATTATCATCTAGTGTACCCGCTGCATATGAGCGAGCTTCTGAATTTCATGATCTTCATCTAGGTGATCTCCATCTTATAGAGATTACAGGTAAATTCAGTTTCTTTTACTAGCAATAATGTGCTTGTTTTCCTCGACATCACTAGCGCTGAGCCGCTGACACTCAAGGTTTTAAACTTTTCCTATTCTTGTTACTCGTCTAAGCTAATTAAGTAACTGACTGACTTGTGTTATTCAGGTTTACTTGATATCCACTTTATCAGCTTACATCAGTTCATGTCAGAAGATTTCTTTCTATGATGGAGTTTAGTAGTACCATTTTGCATACACATCTGTATAACTGCTGTAACTTAATATTTGCATCAATAGTCAAGTCAACCGTGATATCAATTTGAAACCATGCAATGTTTGCTTAACTTGGCATGCCTCGACTTGTCAATTAGGACTGGCTGGAAATATATGAGATGATATGGTAGTAGATAGTAGATATGCATACTGTTAGAATACATATGTAAATAGGAGAAAATAAGTAATCCTAATCCAATATATATTAGAAGTAGGATTTGTTATGTGTATATATATAGAGCTTATTGTAACATATGTCAATACATCAATAATATATTCTTCTTCCGTGCTTTCTCACATGGTATCAGAGCCACCGTGAGAAATTAATCATTGTGCGTCATTCCAACGATATCCGGAAAGAAATAACTCAGTCACCGTGCAATTTTCCGGTGACCTAAGTGACTAATTGCGTAAAAGTCACTAATTATCAGTGTTGTGCAAAATCCAACACCACCAAAAGCTCCCCAACATAATTCCGACCAAACCCCCAAAAATTTCACCGGAAAAAACCACCCCACACGCCCCCACGCGCCTGCCAGAGACTGCCGCTGGCGGCGCGTCAGGCCCACGCGCCGGCGCGTGAGCGCCCTTCCGACCAGAATTTCAAAAAATTCCTTTTGGACAGTGTGTTGGTCTGACTTTTCCGAGCCTATCCATCTTGTTTTCGTTTGATTCCGACCACTTTGAATTTTTTCCGGTAGCTACAGTACTTTTTCAGCAAAAACAGTATTTTCAGCATCTGTTTCAGAGAACTTTCAGTTGATTCTTTCTGTTATTCGGTGATAATCCAATAATGTCTTTGGGAGCCGATGCTTTCGGGTCTAGAAACCCGGGTTCTGGCAATTCCGGTGTTATGATTACCTCGGAACCTTTAATGGGAGGTTCAAACTACTTAGCTTGGGCTTCATCTGTCGAGTTGTGGTGTAAAGGTCAACGAGTTCAAGATCATTTAACAAAAAAGGCTAGCGAAGGTGATGAAAAGGCCAAAACACAGTGGGAGAAGGTCGATGCTCAGTTATGTAGTATCCTGTGGCGATCTATTGATTCCAAGTTGATGCCCTTGTTCCGTCCATTCCAGACATGTTATTTAGTTTGGGAAAAGGCCCGTAATCTCTACACTAATGACATATCTCGTTTCTATGATGTAATATTGCGAATGGCAAACTTGAAGAAACAAGAATTAGATATGTCTACTTACTTGGGACAAGTTCAGGCAGTCATGGACGAATTTGAGACGTTGATGCCAGTTTCTGCTAGTATTGAAAAACAACAAGAGCAACGACAGAAGATGTTTCTAGTTCTTACACTCGTTGGACTCCCTAATGACCTTGATTCAATACGTGACCAGATTTTGGCTAGTCCAACCGTCCCCACAGCTGATGAATTATTCTCTCGATTACTTCGCCTTGCTGCAGCACCTAGCCACCCAGTAAGCTCACCACAGACACTTGACTCATCTGTCCTTGTATCCCAATCAGTGGACAATCGGGCATCTCAAACTATGGAGAATAGACGAGGAGGAGGTCGTTTTGGAAGATCTAGACCCAAGTGCTCTTATTGTCATAAACTTGGACACACTCGTGATGTATGCTATTCTCTACATGGCCGCCCACCCAAAAATGCTTATGTTTCCCAGACTGAGACTACAGGTAACCAGGGATTTTCTTTATCTGAAGGGGAGTATAATGAGTTCCTTCGATATCGAGCAAGTAAGCAGACATCTCCACAAGTAGCTTCTGTTGCTCATACTAATACTTTTGTTGCTGGTAATTCTTTTGCTTGTGTTTCCCGGTCTAGTCCTCCTGAACAATGGGTTGTGGACTCAGCCGCTTCTGATCATATCTTTGGTAATAAATCACTTTTGTCAAATATTGCGTATTCACGGTCTCTTCCCTCTGTTACTTTAGCCAATGGGTCTCAAACCAAAGCAAAAGGAGTTGGACAAGCGAATCCCCTACCCTCTGTCACTCTAGATTCCGTTCTTTTTGTCCCTGGCTGTCCTTTTAATCTTGCATCTGTTAGTCGTTTGACTCGTGCCCTCCATTGTGGTATATATTTTATTGATGATTCTTTTATTATGCGGGACCGCAATTCAGGGCAGACAATTGGAACGGGACTTGAGAAAGGCTTTACTACCTTAACTCCCTAAAATCCTCCAAGGCATGTCTAGTTACAGATCCCCCGGACCTAATTCACAGACGTTTAGGACATCCAAGCTTATCCAAGCTTTAGAAGATGGTGCCTAGTTTGTCCAGTTTATTCACATTAGAGTGTGAGTCATGTTGGCTCGGGAAACATACTCGAGCCTCCTATCCTCGTAGTATTGAGAGTCACGCAGAGTCTATTTTTTCTTTAGTTCATTCTGATATATCCTAGTAGACTCAGTTCAATCTTAGGATTTCGTTATTTTGTTAGTTTCATTGATGATCATTCAAGATGTACTTGGATTTTCTTAATGAAAGATCGTTCTGAGTTGTTTTCTATATTCCAGAATTTTTGTGTTGAAATTAAAAATCAATTTGGTGTCTCTATTCGCACTTTTCGCAGTGATAATGCCTTAAAATATTTATCCACTCAATTTCAACAGTTTATGACTTCTCAAGGAATTATTCATCAGACCTCTTGTCTTTATACCCCTCAGCAAAATGGGGTTGCAGAGAGAAAGAATAGGCATATCATTGAGACCGCTCGCACACTTCTCATTGAATCTCATGTTCTGCTGCGTTTTTGGGGCGATGCAGTTCTCACAGCTTGTTATTTAGTTAATCGGATGCCTTCATCTCCCATCCAGAATCAGATACCGTATGTAGTATTGTTTCCCCAATCACCCGTATACTCTGTTCCCCTCGTGTTTTTGGGATCACTTGTTTCGTTCATAACTTAGCCCCCGAAAAAGATAAGTTAGCTCCTCGTGCTCGCAAGTGTGTCTTCCTTGGTTATTCTCGTGTTCAGGAAGGGATATCGTTGTTACTCACTTGATCTTCGTAGGTACTTTATGTCTTCTGATGTCACATTTTTTGAGTCTAAACCTTTTTTTATCTCTTCTGACCATTCTGACCCCCTTGATATATATTTGCGGTCTTACCTATACCGACCTTTAAGTAGCCTACTATAGCTCCTCCTTCTACTTCCGCCACAGAAGCCTTACCCGAGTCTCCTATAGCTCCTCCTTCACTTTCCGCTATAGAAGTCTTATCCATTCTAGCCGTTGAGGAGTCTTGTGTGGTTCCTCCTAGACTCCTTGCCACAGGAACACCACTTTTGACATATCATCGTCGTCCGCGCTCAGCATCAGGCCCAGCTGATTCACGTCCTGCACCTGACCTGCTAATACTGCGGACTTGTCTCCTCTTAATCAGCCGATTGCACTTCGGAAAGGTATACATACCACCCTTAATCCTAATCCCATTATGTCGGTTTGAGTTATCATCGTTTGTCATCACCCTATTATGCTTTTCTATCTTCTTTGTCCTCTGTTTCCACCTAAGTCAACAGGTGAAGCATTGTCTCATCCAGGATGGCGACAGGCTATGATTGACGAGATGTCTGCTTTACATACGAGTGGTACTTGGGAGCTCGTTCCTCTTCCTTCACGTAAATCTACTGTTGGTTGTCGTTGGGTGTATGCAGTCAAGGTTGGCCCTGATGGTAAGGTTGATCGTCTAAAGGCTCGTCTTGTGGCTAAGAGGTATGCTCATACTTATGAAGTGGATTATTTAGACACATTCTCTCCGATTGTCAAACTTATTCTGTCCGCTTGTTCATTTCTCTAGTTGTTTCTCAGAATTGGCCTTTGCATAAATTGGATATTAAGAATGCTTTTCTTCATGGTGATCTCCAGGAAGATGTATATATAGAGCAACCACCTAATTTTGTTTCTTAGGGGAAGTATGACAAGATCTGTCACTTGAAGAAATCCTTATATGGCTTGAAGCAAAGTCCCCGAGCTTGGTTTGGTAAATTTAGTGAAGCAATTTAAGAATTTAGGCTAAAAAGAGCAAATGTGATCATTCTTTCTTCTACAAGCAATCAATACCTAGATCTCTCCTTGTTATATATGTGGATGACATTGTTATCACATGGAGTGATTATGCATGGTATTACAAAATTAAAGCAACATCTCTTGCAACCAGTGTTTTGGACAGCGCGCGGCGACAAATAGCGACGAGGGCCCACTTCACTGAGGCGAGAGGCGCGCAGCGAAGCGCTCGCCTTTTTGATGTGAGGCGACAATTTATACAAAAATCATAAAATATTATATACCTATAACTAAAAGCTTAATAACAATAATATATTAATAAATATATTATTCAAAAATTAAAGACTCAATACTATATGGTCACAGTGTTTAGAAAAGCGACGAAGCGCTCGCTTTAAGCGCAAAGCGAGGCGATGCGATACACTGTCGCTTCCAAGAAGCTGAAGCGACTCGATTTCAGAAAGCGCGCGCCTCACAGTGAAAATCGATGAAGCGACGAGGCGGAAAAAGCGATGAAGCGATCGCTACTTTGCAAAAAGCGCAGGAAGGGTCTTTTTTAAAAAAAAAAAACTTTGGGTCTATTAAAACAGACCTTATATCGACTAAAAAACCCTTCCCCTTCGACAAAATACAGAGTCTCACAAAACCTAGGGTTTTTTACCTGCTGAAGCTGAAAATCAAAAGCAGAGACGCCATTAGTGACACTTTTTCTCTCGATGGAGCTCTCCTTCCTCGCTCGCGACAGTCGCCACTGCTGACCCAGGTAATTTCTTCATCTCCTTTCTACTTTTTTCTTCTGTTCTTGAGTTCTGCTCGTTTTTTTTTCCGGTCTTCTTCTTCTTCGTTCTTTCTCTGTTATGTTGTTTCTCTGTTTCTCCGGTGTTTCTTTTTCCTTTTAGTTTGTCGACACTCAACACATATATATATATATTTTTCCTTTTCGTTTGTCAACACTCAATATATATATATATATATATATAACTTTATAAAATTATATTATAGGTTTATATAATTTCAGTTTATTTTTAGTTAATTATTATCTTTTTCTTCTTCATTTGTCTTTTTCTTCTTATAAAATTATATTATAGTTTTGTATAATTTCGGTATATATATATATATATATATATATATATATATATATATATATATATATATATATATATATATATATATATATATATATATATATAACTTTATAAAATTATATTATAGTTTTATATTATTTCAGTTTATTTTTAGTTAATTATTATCTTTTTCTTCTTCATTTGTCTTCTTCTCCATTCTTTTTCTCTCTATCAGAACAGGGGAAGGAACAAAAATTTTTTTTTTCCTTTTCGTTTGTTTGTGTATATTTTCGATGCGTATATATATATATATATATATATATATATTGTATTTCATTTATTATTTTATTTTCAGCATATAAAATTAAATTATTATTATATTTCAGCATATATAAGAGTTTATATAATTATTGTATTTCAACATATAAAATTGAATTATTATTATATTTCAATTTATTGATTATGTTTTCGCTTATTAATAGGGATATTAAAATGTCTCAAAGTTCGAAAGAGAAAGATCCGGCTTAGCGATATGGCGAGAGGGTGAATGAGAAGAATACAAATATTTTATGCATCTTTTGCAACAAGATTACAACCGGTGGAATTTATCGGTTTAAATACCATCTAATTGATGTTTTTGATTATTTATAATTTTCCATTATCTTTTTTAACAATTGCGCTTCACTTTAATAAAGCGTGCGCTTCGCTTTTGAAGCGAGGTGAGCCCTTGTCGCTTTTTTGCGCTTTGCGCTCTCCAAAACATTGGATGGTCATAGACTCATAATAGTTCCTAAATAAAAGATAAAGATTAATAGTCTAAACTCTAAATTCTAAAACAACCAACAGTTATTCTTCTTCAAGATTTTCAAATTCTACAACTTCATGATTTTAAGCATTATATTGGCTTTCATCTTCTTCCTCCTCGGACTCTTCATCAATTAGGGATCGGCTTGAACTTGCTACCCCCTTTCCCTTGTAACTTGAAGAACTCGCTCTAAGTCCATAGATATTCTCCTCAACTCCAATGGCCATAGAAACAGTACCCCAATCAAGATCATCTCCTTCGTACACTTGTTCATCTTCATGATTTTGGGGGGCTCCAGTTAACCATTCATTTGCCTCGTCAATGTTGTCCAATATAATTGGATCAATGGTATCGCGAGCTTCATAACGTCGCCTCAATGCTCTGTTGTATTTAATATACACTAGATCATTGAGACGCGATAGCTCAAGCCTATTCCTTTTCTTGGAGTGAATCTGCGCATAAGTTATTTAGATTAATTATAAATACTAATAATAATACAATATAGAATATATTAATTTTATAAATCTACTTCTTACATGCTCAAATACGCTCCAATTTCTCTCGCATCCAGATGCACTACAAGTTAGGCTTAATACTTTGATGGCAAACTTTTGCAAGTTTGGAGTTTGATGTCCAAATTGCTTCCACCATTCAACTATAGAAAATATTTTAAAAGTTAATAAGTATAAATCAAATAAATTAAATTAAAGTTATAAGGATATCTATATTAAAGTAGTTACCTGGAGACCTTTTGTCTCTGGCTCTAATGGCAGCCGGTAAACCAAATAGGCCCTCTGCTTGTGAGTACTTGCCAAAATCCTCCCCTATTAGATCTATTGTCGCTGAATTAGGGATCAACTTCTAAAGACATGCATGGTATCCAACCCACACCTCTGAATCCAAAGTTTCATCTCTAGTGTTCTTGTAAAATAATCCTGGATTCAGAAGATGGCCTGCTGCATGCAAAGGTCTATGGAGTTGATTGTTCCACCTGGCATCAATTATATCAAAAACTTTTTGATATTTCCTAACATGTCCATCAAATGCGCAATACTCTCTTTGGCTCTATCCATAGCTTCATAAATATAGCCCATTGGTGATTTTTTCTCCCCATCCACCATACGAAGCACCCTAATCAAAGGGCCACCAACTTTAAGAGCCCGAACGACATCATTCCCGAATGATGGAGCAATAAGAAGTTTGGCAATTTCTTTCCTTGCAGCTTCCTTTGCATATTTATTATCTTTCCAATCACTCGAAAGAACTAGCTTTCTCAAATTTCCCATTTGCAAATAAAAACTATACAAAGTTAGGAAAGCCGTTGCAAATCTAGTCTTGGCCGGTCTCACCAAATTTCTTTCGTGTGTGAATTTCCTCATTAAATTCAACAACAACGACCTCTGACTGATGTAAGCATATGCCTTGACGGCCTTACTGAAAACTGTAAAAGTAACAATAACAATTTTATAGTTAATACTTAATAGGATAGGTCATAAGTGTAAATAAAGTTAAAAGGCAACTATATTAAACTATTAAAGTTACCTGAAGCATATGGGTTTTCCTTGAAAATGTCACCAAACATCAAGTTGATACATTGTGCAGCACATGGAGTCCAATAAATGTTTGGATAGATAGCTTCCATCATCTTCCCCGCACTAACATTCTCACTAGCATTATCTGTAACAGTTTGTACAACATTTTCCTTCCCAATTTTATCAATAGTATTTCTAAACAAGCTCTGTACATTTTGCTTCCATCCGTAGAGAGTTGCTAGCATCGTGAGATTCAAGAAAAACACTCCCTCTTGGAGAGTTCACCAACTCATTTTTCCATTCCGTGCTGTCCATTTATCCATCATAATGGAACATCCAAACTTGTTCCATTCCACTTTATGCTCCTCAATAACTTGGTCTATCTTCTTCACCTCCTTTTTAAGATGAGTTACTCTAACTTCATGATAGCTAGGAGGCTTCATTCCTGGGCCATGTTGTCCTACGGCTTCAATGAATTTATCAAAAGTAGAGTAGTTAACACAGTTAAAAGGAAGCCCTGCATCGTAAATCCATGCTACAAAGGCACTTACGGCGTGATTTTTGGCTTCTAAACCTGAGCATTCTTCACCTTTTCCCTTTTCTTGTTGTTTTGCCGGGAAATAAAGATTGATGGGACCTTTTGTCGTCGCACGTGACGTGGTTGACCCACTAGAACTAGAATATATCTTTTGAGTTTTTTTGGTGGGAGGTCTCATTTCATCATATTCATCCATTTCATCATCTTCATCAATAATATTCTTCGAAATTCATTTGAGTTCTTATCATATTTTTCTTTTCAACGAATGCTTTTATTTCCTCTCTAACCTCGGGCGGACATTTTGGACATTGTATTACATTCTTAAATCCACCTATCAAATGTTGCTTATGACGAGTTATCCCACCATTATATGTTTTTTCACAAAATACACATTTGATTGCAGATCTTGATGAGCCTGGTATAGCATAATTCCAAGCTATATCTCGTTTGGTATTATCGGATGACATTTCAACACTGTTTTATAGACAAAAATTATCAAGTCACTACGCGATTAATTGATTCAACATTAAAGAAATAAGAATAATAATGAAATTTTTGTCTCTAGAAATACAACAAATAAAGAAGAAGACAAAACAGAGAAAAAAGACCTCTGTTTCTGCCGACAAAAAAACAGAAGAAAAAAATAAAATAAAAATAAAAAGAAGAGAAGAAGAGAAGTAAAAAGAAACAGAGAAACGGAACCTCTGTTCTGTCGACAAAAACCAAAAGAAAAAAGATAGAAAGAAGAAGAGAGGAAGAAGAAGAAAGAAGCAGAGAAACAGAATTCTTCTGTTTCAAGAAGAAAATATAGAAGAGAAGAAGAGAAGAAGAAAGAAGTAGAGAAACAAAAGTACAAAACTGCTCTGTTTCTGTGAACAAAACGAGAAGAAAAAAAATAGAAGAGAAGAACTGCTCTGTTTCTGCGAACGAAACCAGAAAAAAAGAAAATAGAAGAGAAGAGAAGAAAAAAGCAGAAAAATAGAACTGCCCTGTTTCTGCGAACAAAACCAGAAGAAAAAAAAAATAGAAGAGAAGAAGAGAAGAAAGAAGAAAGAAGAAAGAAGAAGCATACCTGTGTTTTCCCTTGAAGCTTGAAGAAGATGAAGAAGAACGTTGGTTCTAGATGAAAAGCCCTAATCTCTGAAGTTTTTTGGTTCGCAGGTGAAAAGCCCTAATTTCACGACTTAAGTCAAACCTGTTTTCTTTTTTCTTTTTTCAAATAGCGACACCTCACTCGCTACACGCCACCAGTTCGCCTCACGCTACACAGTTTGAAGCGAGCGCCATTGCACATCGCAACGCCACAAGCCCTCTAAAGCGACACAGTCGCGCCTCGCCTCGGCTCACGCTATTAGCGCTGAGGCGAGCGCTATTTGCAACACTGCTTGCAACACTTTCAGACTAAGGATCTGGGCAAGCTAAAGTATTTTCTTGGTATTGAGGTTGCTCAGTCTAGCTCAGGTATTGTGATCTCACAACGAAAGTATGCCTTAGACATTCTTGAAGAGACAGGAATGACAGGCTGTAGACCGGTTGACACCCCGATGAATCCGAATTCTAAACTTGCCACGACAGGGGGAGCCTCTTAGCGATCCTGCAAGATATTGACGTTTGGTTGGTAAGTTAAATTACCTTAGAGTGACAAGACCTGACATTTCTTTTTCTGTGAGTGTTGTGAGTTATGGATTCTCCGTGTGATAGTCATTGGGATGCAGTTGTTCGTATTCTTCGGTATATAAAATCAGCTCCAGGCAAAGGTTTATTGTTTGAGGATAGAGGTCATGAGCAAATCATTGGATACTCAGATGCTGATTGGGCAGGATCACCTTCTGATAGACGTTCTACGTTTGGGTATTGTGTCTTGGTAGGAGGAAATTTGTTGTCCTGGAAGAGCAAGAAACAAAATGTGGTTGCTCGGTCTAGTGCAGAAGCAGAATATCGAGCGATGACTATGGCGATATGTGAGTTAATTTGGATCAAACAGTTGCTCAAGGAATTGAAATTTGGTGAGATTAGTCAGATGGGACTTGTTTGTGATAATCAAGCTGCTCTTCATATTGCGTCAAATCCAGTGTTCCATGAGAGAACTAAACACATTGAGATTGAATGTCACTTTGTTAGGAAAATATACTCTCGGGAGATATTGCTACAAAGTTTGTGAAGTCGAATGATCAGCTGACAGATATTTTCACCAAGTCCCTTATTGGCTCGTATTAACTACATATGTAACAAGCTCGGTACATATGATTTATATGCACCAGCTTGAGAGGGAGTGTTAGAATACATATGTAAATAGGAGAAAATAAGTAACCCTAATCCAATATATATTAGGAGTAGGATTTGTTATGTGTATATATATAGGGCTTATTGTAACATATGTCAATACATCGATAATATATTCTTCTTCCGTGCTTTCTCACGCATACTATGTTGATAGAAAAGCTGAGGGTTCACGCTGGTCTTGGTGGAAGTTTTCTTGGAGTTGCTTTTAACAAAAGACCTTCTTGTCTTTGCTGAGATGAGAAATAAATGAAAATCCAAATTAGCAGAAATGAAAGAACGAAATGATAGATCTTCGTGGGATGCAGTTGATTGGTTGTTTCCAGGAGGAGTTTATTGCCGCATGCAGTGCAACACTAAATTCTTTAGATGGGAAAATAAAAGTAGCTCAAGGATTACTTGTTCTGTATTTTTCTTTTCTTTTCTGTGTTCTTCATCCCCTGGCCACTTCTGTCAATCTTCTTTGTTTGTCTTAGGCTTTACCTTTAATTGTTTTTTTTTCCTAATCTCCACATGATCATTGTTATGTAGAGGATCTCACTAGTGGCAGTGGTTCACCTCATGCTCCTCAATGGGTAGCTTTGGCTGTTGTGCAGTCCTACAATCCTAGGCGCAAAGTCCCACGTGGCAGTATCTCCATTCCTGACTTGGAGCATTGTCTATCAAAAGCATCATATTCAGCTGCTCAAAAGTCCGGTACATTCAATTTCCATGCTTCTAGAGAGATTTCTTCTGTTCTACTTGTGGTTTGAGTTCTCTTTGTTTTTGTATGTTCTGCAGTTGGGTTCCTATTTTTCAATCTTTGCATATGTATAAATTTGTTGTTGTTGTTGTTGTATAAGGATAAATTTGGTATTTGAGATATTCTGGAACTTAGTAGGACAGTATAACGACAGGTTGAATGGAGAGAGATGGAGGCGCTCTAGCATGGGTGCCTTAAAAGGAAGACTTCATTTTTTCCGTCTTAAAGATCTTTTTTTCTTTTAGTTGGATGACCCTGCACGGAAGTTCCTGGTGCTTCTCTTTGCTCCAGGAAATGTGCCAACTTCGAGCGCTTTACTCAAAACTCTACTAGAATCTGAGACGAAGTTTGACATGAGTTTAGGTTAAGAACAGAGATAATATATGTCTTGTATAGTGCATATTCCATGGGAAGTTTCATTCCGAATCGTGTTGATATAGCTTATGATCATTGGTTTTGGCCATGCCACCAGGCGTTCTTTAAGACATTTCATAATGGTCCAAACGTTTTGTTGCATCTCCTCGAATTTTGTCATAGTGATCTCCTATGGTACAGATATATTAACCAGTATATATCAATCAGTTAACTATTCCTCAATCCAAGTTCGTGTGGGGTCGGCAATATGAATTTTCTGTATTTGTACTTCTCTTGTTCATGCACATTTCCTTCAAAGACAAGATCATTTGTCATTTAAGCAAATTAAGAGAGATATTGGTCATATACTTTCTAACGTTGAGATGCGTAGAATTATGGACAAGGAGTTACAGCCAGGTTGGAGTTTAAATACTATTTTTCATTTGCTGTTTAATTAAGTGAAATAAGCGCAAAAAACTGAGATTGATATTTGGAGCTGCTGAAATGGATATCGGATGTTTTTGAAATGTGTACAAAATGGATTTAGGTGCTTTCAGATACAAGAACACATCAATCTAATGATGTTTCCTTCTTGTATGAAACAAGGAGACTGATGTAATATTCCTAATAATTATTAATCTCAGAACAGCAGAAGTTGTATTAATAAATATTAGTAACTTCTCCAAGAAGACTAGTATCTACGAAAATTAGAGTAAACATTAGTCAGATTATACTGCAACCAACTTGTACATATATGTAGAAAAAGTGTATTATGGAAATGGTTGTACAAAAAAACTTTCACCAAAGTGATGTGCTATGTTTATCCCTAGTCAAGAATGGTTGTGGCCTTGTGGGATGTGGGGGGTAGATATGCGCAATGTGCCAGTAGTTCTGCGCCTATACCAGCTGTCGGTAAAAAACAAATACAGGAAATTTTTGTCGCTATTTGAATATTACCAGGTCATTGTATTGCCAATTATATCTGTTCAGAAGCTTCCTTGGCTATAACATGGTGCATGTCCAACTAATATCATGTTTACACTTGGAAGCATTGCTCAAATACTATCATTTGATGGTGACTTCTTGTTTTCTGCTGGCACAATATCCTAATCGTTTATCAACACTTTTTGATATTTCAAGCATCAATCCACATGCCAAGAATTGGTTATCAGGATGGTTCTGACAGGTCGGAATGGTATACAATTGAACGTCTGCTGCGGAAGCATGCTGCTCTCTACGGCATAAATGTCTTTGTGTAAGTTCCTTCAATTTGTGGTGTTTCTGTGTGCTCACACATGCATCAGTGCATGTATATGCTTTGGCAAAGTTGGTTGTTGAAGGCTTATGTTAGATTTTGTATTCATTGGATGTTTGCGTTTTTAGCTTGTACATAAGAAGACTTGAGTAGTTGAGTTTGCAGTTCACCCCTTCTCCAGAAGAAGGAAAAAAGGAAAAAAGAAGAGAAAATAAAAGGAAGCCAAATTCCCCTTTCTAGTTGGCTAAAGTGTGAAATAACAGCTACTGCAATTTTAAACCAAGAACAAGCATTCATCGTCAGATTCCATAAGCATAATTCCTTTTATTTCATGTGTTCAGGTATTATTTCAGGCGGTCAGCACAGAGCTAAGAGGCGACAGTATCAGTGTTCCATACGTAATGGGCACATCTGAAAAAATCCGTTTAATGTGGATTAACCTTATGCAGTATGAAGTTGGTCAGCCTGTGACATTCTAGATGTCAACAGTTGGAATGCCTGTATCCTTTTGGTTTAGGTGTGAGTTAAGCAATGATAATATGAAGTGGAGATCTCCTTGATGGTGGTTTATGTTTTTCAGACGGTTAACTATGATCAAAGCAACTTTCAGTTTGTTGTTATACAAGCTAATCAATAGTTTGGTATATGGCATTTGTTTTTTTGACAAAACAACCATACTAGGTTACTTGTAAATATTTGTGATGTATTTTCAATGGAATTATTATCTGAAACATTGTGCATCAATTACCCCTTTGTCACTTGCCGATAATCACTGGGCTGGTGTAGAACCACTGGCCTAAATTTGATTACACGTTTCCTTACTTCCTTTATCCATATGAAGAACTTGGTTAAAGAAACATAAAATTTCCAATCTCTCTCTCTCTCATATATATATATATAATTCAAGCGATGGATGCAGTAGTATTGATGCCGCAGTAAGCTTTAGCAGTGCTGTGAATCATGGAGTTAGCACCAGAGAGGTAGTACCAAGCTAATCCAAAATTATCGAAAGGCTTGTATTGGACAGGATGTGTTTCATCCACTAATTCCTCAGGTATATCTGTTATTCCTTTGTTGAATGTGAACAAGGCCAATGTGTACCTTTGCTTTTCCTCTTTCAGCAACACTTGGTGCCGTGGCGCATATATTCTTCCATTGCTCCATGCCTACTCCTCAACAAGACATACAAGTGCATTGGTGAATATTTTTAGTACTCTGTCCGAAAAAGAATGACAAACGATGGTTTACATTATCGTGTAAACTGAAGGATTTATCTGACACATTGGCAATGCTATTTAATAGGTAATAAGAGGTTATTACTTTATTTCCTAGGTTACCGTATTATACTCTATAAGGAGAGTTATCCTAGGTTAACCTAACATAATAGTTTTAAATATTCTTTAAATTGTCACGCAGTTCACTAGTACTATCTATTAGGTATGCTGATTTTTTTTTTTATATTTTGTCATAAGAAAGTTAAACTCAAGAAGAAAATAAACAGATAAAAAAGATAGACCTCATAAGCATCACCAGCCATGAAGATGAATGCAGAAGGAGGGACATCAACGACAATCCAATCACCACTTTTACTTTCAACTTGTAAACCATTAATCTGATTCTGAAAGAGCAGTGTGGAGAAGCTCTTATCTGTGTGTATATTTGCACCTATATTATTAATATTTGTGCCGTCATCGTCTGCAGACGGTGGTGGTGGCGTTGCATACTTTGTAGGACGGAGGAGATATGTAGTGGCTGCTATATGAGATTCATAGTGCCTTTCTGCTACTCCATAGCTTTCGAACACCATTCTGTCCACCAACTGTTCTAGTTCTGCTGCTACCTTTACGTACGATGTCACTCTTTCACTAACCCCCCCAGTCAACAATGGAAAAAAGAAAAAATAAAACAATTAATGTTATTTATCAGGAACTATTTTTGAAGTTAATAATATACTTTATATGTATCCAAATGATTATGCCTAAATGATAAATTAGTTATCATTGATTATATATCATTTTGTTCTAACGATCATAAATATTACTAACATAGTCATCAGATCATAAGTTATACCATTCAGCACTATCGAAAAATGACAGAAAATCACCCGTTTATACAAGAGCCTCTACATAATAAAACATATAGATAATCTTTGTCTAGGGTAGGAAACAACTCATTTTCTCTTATTTAAATTCTTAAATTGGTAGATGTATTTGGTGCTAATGACAAGTATACATGCATCTTTAATTGTATAACTCATTATAAAAGCTCTATGTACAGTCCACACATAAGATAAACTAGATACACCAATTTTTATCTGCTTAATTTGTTATTGAAATGACTTGGCGCTTGCTTGTGGATGGTATTTAGGTATACTGTATGTATATGATATGTGTCAAAAAGTTATTTCTTTTTCTTAAACTTCATGTCAAACCAAACAACATAAACGAAAGATAGCTAAATATATATTTGTTACCTAAATCTTTCGTTGCTTTGTGGCCACATGAGTGTGGTGAAGCTTTGTAATGCTTGAATATCGTTTGGATATACAATCCCAAAGCTTTCATGAAGAGGAGCTGCCTCCAGCTGACCAACCCATCGATAGAAATAAAAGTCAGAAGAGTTGTTCTTCTTTGTTTCAATGGGAAGATCAAACAACTCATCCATTACATCAAAAATTTCGTTCTCAAGTTCAGAAGAAACCTTATCATAAAGTGCTATAAAATAACCATGATTTTCAAGTGCATGGCGAACGTCATTGCACAATTCTACCCAAGATTTTGAATCCTCTAATTTGGTGAGATCAATAATAGGAGCATTACAAAGTGTTTGAGACATAATGTTTTGTTTTACTTAGCAAGAAAAAGCTCAACGTTTCAAAGTATGTGGGGAATATTAATGCATGTCACTCTTTCAAAGCTCAACGTTTCAAAGTATGTATATAGTTAAGAGTTTTCCTGATACCTAATTGAACACCAGAAAATAAATAAAGTATGGTTGAGTGGGGGTTTACTGTTTTCTATCATGAAAAAAATATAAATGATCAGATTCATCATGGCAAATGAATATATCAATGAGTAGACGCTGGGTAAGTTTACACCCATTTTGTTGCCTAGTAAAAGACCAAATATGTAGTTTAAAAGTGAGAAATTGGTGTAGTTTTCTTTTTTTTTTCTTCTGAAGCTATAAAAGATTAGTTTAGAACTGTATTCCAAGAAAGAAAAAAAAAAGAATTGTAGGCTAAAGTATTTCTGGGAGTTTTCAATGGAGGGATCAAAAACACTTTTATACAAGTTAAAAGTTATGGCTCAAAAGTGAAAATTTGAGGTAACAGAGAAACCTAAAGTGCAATATTCCTACCAAAACGTGACTATTGTTCATGTTAAATAATATTACAAATTTATTCTAATTTTTTTAAATCAAACTTTTAATTTTTCTTGGGGTTTTACCATCTGTTATCGAAATCCACTAGCCAGTCTATACTAGATTCGTGACGCGTAGGATCTATTTAAAGGAATATAATCTTGATTCATAATGCTTGAATCGAGACCAAGTAAGCAACATGAGCTATCAATTTATGACAAATTTACTAAGTTTGATTGCTCAAATTAATGAATACTGTCAGTTTGAAAAATGTAACTTGTCTTTCTCATTACCGAACTCGTGAACTACTTCGTAGGATCGAAGCTGAATTATTTTACTTATGACACATAGTTGGTACGATATATTGTAAATGAATTTTCAAGTAGCCATCACTGGGATTGATTCTTTTATGATAAAGTTTTAATGTACTCATGCATGAGCTCATATTATTTATGGTCAGAGTGCCCCTTAGTAAGCGGAAGTCTTTAAATAAAAATATTCTATTTTTCTTCACATTGATTGTATTTCATTGCGCGAACCAATGCACACAGACTATAGTCATTGCGCCTCAATACGAGTAACACAAGTTGATAACAATAGTAGTTAAGCAAAGTATAGTAATGGCCCGAGAGTAATTGGCTTTTTGGAGTCCTTTTTTTAAATCCAATGTCCCGAAGGAACACTTTTGGAGTCTAAATACTTTGTTTTAAATAAACTATATTTAATAAAATGTTAGCAAATAATAAAAATGCTGCAGAATTATTTGGTGCAGGATTATTCAACTAATCAAAGCATGCTTAACTATAATAGTAATATTTATCAATCGTACATATGACATCAAGCAACAAATAATTATCTAAATTTATTGATTAAGATACGTTGAGGTCTATTATCGTACACAACCTAATGCGGGTTTGTTTTTAATATTCTGCTCGTATTAAATTAGCATATGCATCCATCTTCGCGAAATTAGTCTCCATGGTTACAAGTTACTCCACTAATTAAGTTTTGGTACATGCATAATCAAATATGACCCCCTCCCCCATATGTATACATACACACATATATATATATATGTATATATATGTATATGTACATGTACATATATACATATATATATATATATATATAAGTACATCCCAAGCTCCCCCCTTCCCCCAACACTATATATATATATATATATATATATATATATATATATATATACACACACAAGAGTATTGAGTTGAATCCCTTTAGAAATAGGGAAAAGATTTGCCCCAGCTTGGCGAATCGCATTCCCGCATAACGAATTGCATTGCCAACATTCTGATTGTCTTCTTATCATTTTCATTGTATGTTTGGGATATGTTTGGTGTTCAATATATTCTCTCATGTCAGTAAACCATGGTTTACCGTTGGGTTCCCTTTCAACGACTAAAATATCACTATTGAACATGCCGGGAGTCAACTCAAAAATTTCTATTAGGTGACAATACACCGGGCTGCTTCTTTGTTCTATCATGATTGGGTGGACTTTCTCTTAGGAATGTTTATCAGGTTATCGCTACACCCACTCTAGACAAAAGATTTGATTCAAGCCACTCCACCACTGGTATAATAGTAACCTACATTAATAATCGCATAAGTGCCCAGGCTTCACAAGTTCAATAGCAAAATCATAAATAGGCTATGCCTAGCTTAGCCTATCCAATAGCCCGTCTTGCTCTACCAATTTCATTTCGAGAGTCATCATAGCTCTTTTGGACTTATACATGCAGCACCCTTTTATCTTTCAGCATAGACCTTTCTTCCTCCTTGCAATGCAAAGGCAATATCAGGGAGTCCGACTCTTCAATTGAAAAAAAG
Organism: Nicotiana noctiflora; assembly: GCA_032618575.1. Taxonomy (NCBI): domain Eukaryota; kingdom Viridiplantae; phylum Streptophyta; class Magnoliopsida; order Solanales; family Solanaceae; genus Nicotiana; species Nicotiana noctiflora. The sequence continues at coordinate 3,983 of JASVEL010000040.1, read as the reverse complement.
GGCGGTCATGTGCGAGTCAGCAGGGAAAACACAAGCTAAATTAACACGTCTTTCTTTATCTTTTTTATATCTGAATGTCTTTCTCGAGGATTTAATTTTGAACCGATGTGATTCAAATGGTATTGAAGCTTGCCATTCTGTTTATTTGGACGAATCCGACTTTGGGCCTGTTGTATCAAGGAAGAGGCAAATCCGAAAATAAAGAAGATAAAGAACACCAAATTTTAATGTGGAAAACCCTTCAAATCGAAGGTAAAAACCACGGGATCACGAAGATCCAAAAAACTCCACTATAACAATAAGAGGGTTACAAGGTTCTCCAAATTGGCTACACAACAGGGGCCAAACATGGAGCAACAAGAGCAACGACTAATCAATTGAGAAAGATTATAATTCACAAAAAGAAGCTGCTATTCGAGACACGAAATCAGATGCTACGAGCCTCCAAGTCCGATTTCCACCGTTCAAATCCAAGACCAAGATGTTACAAACACTCAGGTCAAAATTTCAGCCCGATCCAACGGTTAACGAATCAGAAAATGTGATTTGAATGTTGGCTGGTCGGAATAAAAATCTACAGCAAAAGAAAATATTTTTCTTCTCTCTTCTCTCTTCTCTCTTCTCTCTTGATGAAAGCTCTCTCTAAACCACTCTTATGTGCTTAAGTCTTTCAAAGACTTGTATCAATGAGCATAGAATAATTCTCCAAGGTTGTCCTATTTATAGATCATGAGTGGTGCTTTTTCTTAAAGCCAAAACCCACTCAAAATAGAAATAAACCGAATCCAATTCCAAATAGGATTGGAAACCAAAAGAGAATAGGATTAGGCCATTGGGCCTTTGGCTGGACAACATGGGCATGTGCCCAACAAACTCCCTTTCAAGCCAAGGGGCCAAATGTGTCTTCAAGTAGAGGAACTATTGACAGGGCTTCATGCCTGCCAATTTTCTACAAAATTCATGTTTATCGGCAACCACCGCCTTTGTCAGCATATCTGAAGGATTTTCATCACTGTGTATCTTCTCAACCTCAAATAATTTCTCTTCCACGACCATTCTTATCCAATGATACTTTCTATTTATATGTTTGGTCTTAGAATGAAAAGTGGAGTGCTTGGTGAGATAGATAGCACTCTATTATCACAAAATAAGATGTAACGTGGCTGCTCAAAGCCAAGATCATTAATAAACTCCTTCATCCATAATAGTTCTTTGGCACCTTCTGTGACAGCAATATATTCGGCTTCTGTGGTGGATAGAGCTATGCACTTTTGTAGTCTAGATTGCCAAGAAACATCTCCCCCTGCAAAAGTGATCAAATAACCGGAAGTGGATCTTGAATTATCAAGATTGCCTCCTAAATCAGAGTCTGTGTAACAAACAAGTTCAGGCTTGCCATTGCCAAAGCACAACTTCAAATCTGCAGTACCTTTCAAATACCTTAATATCCATTTTACTGCATCCCAATGTTCTTTTCCAGGATTGGAAAAGAATCTACTAACAGTACCAACGGCATGTGCAATATCTGGTCTAGTGCAAATCATAGCATACATCAAGCTACTAACGATAGAAGAGTAAGGAATACGAGACATCTCCTTTTTCTCTTCATCAGTAGATGGACTCTGACTAATACTCAATTTGAAGTGTTTAGAAAGAGGAGTACTAACCACTTTTGCATCTGTCATATTGAGCCTCTTGAGTACCTTCTCAATGTATTGCTTTTGGGACATAAATAACTCATTTCTATCTCTGTGTCGGTGGATTTGAATGCCCAAGATTTTCTTTGCTGGCCCCAAGTCCTTCATCGCAAACGATTTGCTCAACTGCTTTTTAAGGACTGCGATTCTCGATTTATTCTTGCCAACAATAAGCATGTCATCCACATAGAGCAATAAAATAATAAAATCATCATCAAAGAACTTCTGAAAGAATACACGGTGGTCTGAAGAAGTTTTCTTGTACCCTTATTCTTCAATGACAGATTCAAACTTCAAATACCATTTCCTTGGAGCTTGTTTCAATCCATACAGGCTCTTTTTCAATTTGCAGACATAATTTTCTTTTCCCTTAGTTATAAAACCCTCAGGTTGCTCCATATAAATCTCCTCATCTAAATCACCATGAAGAAAAGCAGTCTTGACATCCATTTTCTCAACCTCTAAATCTAGAGTTGCGGCTAAGCCTAGAACCACACGAATAGAAGACATCTTCACAACATGGGAGAAAATTTCATCAAAGTCAACTCCCTTCTTCTGGCCAAAACCTTTAACAACTAACATCGCCTTGTATCTAGGCATAGAGGTATGGTTATCTTGCTTTATTCTGAATATCCATTTGTTAGATAAAGCTCTCTTACCTTTCGGCAATTTCACTAACTCATATGTGCCATTCTCATGGAGTGACTTCATCTCATCTTCCATCGCTTCGATCCAATGATCTTTGTGATTGTCTTGTATGGCTTCATCATAATTATCAGGTTCTCCCATGTCAGTTAAAAGTACATACCCATCAGGAGGATAGCGCATGGATTTTTGCTTCTCCCTTGTAGATCTTCTAAGAGAGGTTTCAGGAGCATTCGAAGTAGTTACCTGTGCAAAAATTAGTTGCTGATCAACCACAACTTCATCAACCGGAGCATCCATAACATCTACACCATGATGATCATTTTGATCTTGATCACTATCTCCATCATTGTCTTGGGTTCCTTCATGTGCAATAGGTGCCTTAGCAATTGAAATTGGATCAATATCAACTAAGCTCTCATTACTCCGAGAATCTATCTTCTCAGCTTTGTCAATATCTTCAATAGTTTGGTCTTCAAAGTATATTGCATCACGACTTCTAATAAGTTTATTATCAACTGGATCATAAAAACGATACCCAAACTCATCTTGACCATAACCGATAAAGATGCACTGCTTAGTTTTGATATCCAGCTTCGATCTCTCATCTTTAGGAATATGCACACAAGCTTTACACCCAAAATCTCTTAGGTGATCATAAGAAATATCTTTGGCAAACCAAACTCGGCCTGGGACATTACCATCCAGAGCAGTAGGAGACAAATTTATAACATAAGCAACGGTGTTAAGTGCTTTCGCCCAAAATATATTTGGAAGCTTAGCCTCTGAAAGTAAGCATATAACTCTCTCAACTAGAGTTCTATTCATCCTCTCTGCCAAACCGTTCAATTGAGGTGTCTTGGACGGAGTTTTCTGATGACGAATTCCTTGTTCCTTGCAATATTTATCAAAGGGACCACAATATTCACCACCATTCTCAGTGCGAATACATTTTAATTTCTTCCTCGTTTGTCTCTCAGCTAAGGCCTGAAATTCCTTAAACACGCCAAGTGCTTCATCTTTAGATTTCAAAGGATACACCCATAGCTTACGAGAATGATCATCAATGAAGGTCACAAAGTAAAGTGCACCACCTTTTGACTTTACTTTAAAAGGACCGCACAAGTCAGAGTGTAATAGCTCTAATAAATCGGGTTTTCTTGAGGGAGGATGGCTATGAAAGGAAACCCTTTTCTGTTTACCAGCTAAACAATGTATGCACCTTTGCAGCTTTGCTTGTTTTACTCTGAAAAGCAAACCTTTCTTAGCCAAACACGTAATCCCTCTCTCACTCATATGACTTAATCTTCGATGCCACAATTCTGACAAACTATCACTTTCCACCATATTTATTGAGTCATTAAGAATAGAGCCTTGTGTCACATATAATTGACCGGACTTGACTCCGCGAGCCACTACTAACGAGCCCTTATTAAGCTTCCATTGGCCATTAAAGAGAGCATTATGGAAACCTTCATTGTCTAATCTTCCTGCGGAGATCAAATTGAAAGGAAAGTCTGGAGCATGCTTCACATCTTGAAGAACTAACGTTGAACCATTATTAGTTTTCAAACAAAGTGTGCCAACACCAAACACCTTAACTTCACTAGCATTGCCCATCTTTAACACTCCAGAATCAAC